>JARHVA010004363.1:1025000-1320000 GCA_037957365.1 Torreya grandis | reverse complement strand
TTATAACTATAGGTTAGATTTATAGATCAAATAAAATAAGTATTAACTTTAGCAAAGATTCATCAAACATAATGACGTCTCACATAATTGTTTAATAATAGAACTATATACATGGACATTACATAGGATTATAAAAATTTCTTAAGCAATAAGGATTTATAATAATCTTTAGTCAATAACATTAATTTCATTATACAATGCCAAACTAATTCATTCATTAATTCTAACAAAGAACTATAATTTATTAATTACTTGATACAAGTTTAATCAACTATTATCAATGATAATGGTAACTTAATAAGCATCAATGATCACTTGATAAACTAATCAAGCTAAGTAATATAATAAATATATTACTATAACAATGAATTCAAAATAAAACACTATTTATAAAACACTCAATTATAACTAAGACAAAGGTAAGTCAAGTAAAATATGTATGGATTCACTCATTAAACCATGAAATAACATCATACAAGATAAAATGCGTATGAAAACCATATTACTAGAATAAAAATTATCATCAAATAATAAATAAGATCAAAACACACACACACACACACACACACACACACACACACACACACACACACACACACACACAGATATATATATATATATATATATATATATATATATATATATATATATATATATATATATATATATATGTTGAACACAAAGCATGCTGATCTATTATAGTGTGCGTGTGGGTTTTTAGCTTTTCTCTCTATCATCCCCCAACACCTCCATATACACCACCCTATTCAATTATTCCCTCCCTCTATTACACTCTGAGAGATGAATTTTTATTACATCCACCTCATAATAATGAAGGTATTTAGACAAAACATAAATATATCCATAAAATAATGTTGTATAAACGAGAAAACATGATCATAATGTACATAATATAAAAGTTTAGGTAAATCCATAGCTAATAAATCATGAATATTAAGCAACATATAACTACCCCATAATAAAAATATGCATAAAACTTAATAAGATAGTAGTTAATAAAATAATAACACTCAAAATCCATGGATCAAAAGGTTATTCAGCTTAGAGATAAATTGAGATGTGATAATTTCTCTGCAATAAATTTGAAGTCTTAGAACTTGCTAAATTTTTTTGATTCTTGCCTAAGGAAGTGGACCCATGTGTATCTCAATAAATATTCAATAAAGGTAAGGGACTACTTATCCATTATAAAATATAGACCAGGAAAAGTCTTAGATACATCACCGTGTACTAACTCCAATGCTTGTGAAGCCTTTCAATATTTTCCTTTGTCAAATTTATGTTTAGTGTTGGGTGAATATTTTGTTAGCCAACTAACTGATGAGAAAAATAGGTCTCTTTAACCATAACATAGGGAGATTGGTCAACCAGATGTGCATGTTTACTGCATTAATAGGGGACAAATCTCTCCTCTCATCAAGGAGAGGTTCCCTATGAATATGCAGGAGCTATATACTATATATATAAGCAAAAAATAACACTCAGATGTAGGATACACCAGCCATCTCTCTTATTTCAGAGATGATGTTCATAATCAAAGGAGAAAATCTTGGTGAAAACACTAAAGGCACTTCTCTTCTTTCAAAAGTGGTCTTATAGGGAATAATAAGATTTCTTTTAGGTATGATAAGTGACTGGTGATAGGGTGCAATAACTAGCAGAATGAAGTGTAGCACAAAGTCTCCACTTTAGCTACCCAAAGAGTGAGATACAAAGGATAATGGGGGCATAAAGTCATCCTAAAATATTCAACACAAAAACAAAAATAGAAAAATGTGCTCTTAAGACAACTATAATAGCATATAGTCTGAAAGTAACTGACTTCAGGACATCTTCCTTATCACTTTCACTATTTCTGATTGTTAGATTAAATAAACAAGAGTGCATCTAGAATATAGACATAAGAAAATTTTCCTAAAATGGCACAACCTATGACAACACAAAGTCTGCAAGTAACTTGCTTTCTCATTTAGATAAAATAATATGAATAATAATCTAAGCTCAAAGTCTCAGTATTTGCCTTTCAATTTGGGCAAAGTTTTGCTTTTGTGATAAAAAATATCTCCCTTGTATCAAATCAGAGATTATATTATACATCAGCCAAGAAATGCCTGGTGTTTTGTTCCATGGAATGGCCCATGCTGCATTCAATACCTTGAATGCATTTTTAGTTTTGTCAAGGAGGGCCATGCTCGAATAGGGTGACTACCTTAACTATGGCATGTTAATTCATCTAATATGCCTCTTCCTTGGTATGGACTATCTATTCCTTTTCTTGGTGTCTACACAATTGTCCCTTTGCCTTTACTTCATGGAATAAAAACAAGCCATGTCCTTGATTTGGCATGCTCAGAAGTCTACTTGATCCACTATTTCACCTACTGGAAGTAACTCCCCTGTAGATATTTTTGATCTTTTGTATTGTTTTCTCTTCCTCATACCAATTAGGGCTCTCAAGCTCTCTTTTCAACTAATTGTTTGTTTTACTTTCCAAATTCCATACCATACTCAAATATTAATGAATATTCCATCACCTTAAATTTGACATCTGCAGGGACATCACTGGTCACCTAAACCATGTTGAACCTTTGATCTTTGAAGGCTCTTTTTTATCTAAGTCTTTCAAATCTTCTTTCTATGTCTTTATCAAGTCTTTAGAACACTCTAAAGGGAAGGTGTCCCTTCGGGCTTTATAAACAGTCCTCTTTTGAGTGTCAAGTGCCTTCCACAAGGGTACCTACCCTTCATGCTCAAACATTCGACCTTCAGGCTTTTGTTTCTTCAGTGGACTTTATCCTTTATTTCCTTTAGACAAAAAGTCCAAAGGAATTCCTTCTATTAATTTATCTGAAGAAAATATTCCTTGGATTTGGTCACTTTAAAATGGTAGCAGTGACAGGTGGCACTTTCCACTAGTCTCAATAGGTGACATGTGGAAGCTTCCACCCTAAATAGGTGAGGACACTTGGTAGCATCTGCTTAAACTATAGAAGCTTTAGCTACCTTTTGAGAGTCCCATGGAAGATGACACATGGCAGCTTCTATTGAGTTTATAGAACAGTGTAGAAATATTTGGGACTTATTTGGATCTATGCAAATCTAGACACTTGGCATGTTCACTTGTTTTTGTGACTTACTCGAGGCTCACCACAGTCCTTAATCAATAGCTATGGATGTTGACACTTGGCGGCTTCTACCGAGTTTTACCAGGGACACGTGTCAACTTTCATAGCTTCTTAGAAACAAATTAAAAACTTTTTGATATTGCCACTTGGTGCTTTCCATGGGATTCTGTGAGAAGCTCATTGAAAAAATATTGAAACTTATGAAAAGATTGAAACGTAGATGTTGACACTTGTCACACTCCATTGAGTTACAATGGGACACATGGCACTTTTTGTTTACTTTTAGCAATCACATGGATGATGACACTTGGAGAAATCTACTTAATTTTAGCCATTCACTTGGGGCCCACCATGGTCCTTACTCAAAATAGCGAAATGAAAGGAAGGAACTATGGATATTGACACTTGAAGGCTTCTAACAAGCTTATAACGAAACACATGGCATGTTACATTACTTTGAAACTTACTATAAATTGTGTCCTAGCAGATGACACTTGGGAGCTTCCACTTGACTTTATAATGGACACACAATGGCTTATACTATACTTTGAGGTTTGATCTATCCCAGAGGGAGCCCACCCTTTGGGGTCTTGAAAGGCAATTTATTTTTTGAGTGTTGAGTGTCTTCCCACAAGGGCACTTGGAAGACCCCTTCAAACTTCCCAATTTAAAAATTCCTAAGTGTTGAGAACCTATTTATTTCCTATAGAGTCTATAGAAACCAACTTGTAAAGTCTATAGAAACTAGTTCATAGATTTGGGGGAGTCCATAGAAATGAGAAACTAGCCTGCAGAGTCTGTAGCTTTTGAAAAGCTTGGAAAAATGAAGAACTTTAATGCTCAAAACGATTTCTAAAAAGGGAAGAGATGATTTTGGTCTATAGGACAAAAATATTTCATATGTTGTCCCAAAAATGAGTGACATTTTTTGGGGAAAATAACTTGCTCTAATTGGGGAACTTCCTTCAGATGAAAAATTAAAACATAGCTAAGGGGAGTAGAAACTATAATCTCTAATGCCTTGAAGTATGCCATTCGGATATGGAGTCATGCTACCCAAAAAGAAAGGCTCAAAAAAAAATTTGAATTAAAATAACAAAATAGAATTAAAGACTATACAAATATACATATGTATAGGTGAACTTATTTGATACTTCAAAAATTGAAGTGATTCAGACACTTCCCATTGTGAGAAAATGAAAATGGCATTTTGTCCTGATAAAGCAGTAGGAAACCATTTTGTCCCTAGAGTCAGTGACAAGTGAATAGAACTCTCCACTAGGAATCACATTTCTTGTGCACTCCTTTTTGTTTTCTCTTCTTACACCATGGAAAGACATGGTCTCCAATCTAAAAACCATAAATCTTTGCTCTCTCAGTGAAGGGTTCCTCTTTCTTACTTTGGTGTGCAGTAGTATGGTCCATTACCATAGCTTATTGTTCTTCTAGTTTAGTCTAGCACATGATTTTATTATTGGCATCAAACTCCTGATAAATCATTAGTTCAACATCTCCTTTAGTGTGAAGGAGTTTGACACCTTTGTCTTTAGTAGCCTTCAACTCGAGTAACAGAGATTCATACTCGGTAGTGTTGTTGGTGTTGCTGAACTACAACTCATGTGAAGGAGGATCAATATCTCTTTGAGGAGATATCAACACCATCCTAGCTCTAGTACCAGTAGAGGAATTGATGCCATCAAATACTTGGATCCAAACATCATCAAAAACTGTTCTTCTATCAGATTTTTCTTCATTAGAGAGGGAAGATCCTTTTTCATTTATTCTACACCATACCGA
The DNA here is from genome assembly GCA_037957365.1 of Torreya grandis. Classification (NCBI taxonomy): domain Eukaryota; kingdom Viridiplantae; phylum Streptophyta; class Pinopsida; order Cupressales; family Taxaceae; genus Torreya; species Torreya grandis. The sequence continues at coordinate 1,315,057 of JARHVA010004363.1, read as the reverse complement.
TTCTTCTCATGTTTTACTTGAATCAATCTTTGGATCACCACCTATAGTAATTTCATCTACTGAAACATGAACATCCTTAGTGGATAAGAAGTAATTACCCCTGCCTAAAGACTCAAATAGAATCTGAGCTTCAAGTGCTAGTGTTTGAGTGACAACATATTTTGCCTCCTTTTCAGGGTACAACCTCTTCATGATGCCTTTGATAGGGATCCTAATGCCATATGAGTTTGGGATGTCAGCCACCAGGACTGTCATCTTGATTCTCTTGTTTGGGAGTGCTACAAATGCAAATTAAGCATCCTTAATTTGTCCCAGTAGATGTACTTGCTTGTTTTCCATGGAGAAGCATCTACCAAATGTCTTGGTTAGTGTGAGGCCTAGGCATTTAGCCACTTTGGTAGGCATGACATTTTTTGAAGCCCCAAAATCAATGATGTATTTGTTCAGTTGATGTCCATTTATTAGTAATGAGACATAGAAAGGTTTAGTCCTACCAGGAGTAGCAGGAGGAGTGATGACAAGGTTGTTCTTTGTGAGTGCATTCATTGGGGAATCATGAGTCACCTTGGGAATTTCTTGTCCTATAGAGACAACCTAGTTTTTAACACATTGAACCAGTTTGTCTAATTGCTCGATGTTAGACTGCAAAAATTCAAATTCAGTCATTTAGATTTTGGTTTTCTTGACATGGTCAGTTATGTCAAATGACTGAAATAGACTAGAAAGAAAGGATGGGAGTTCATCCTTTTGGTTTTTGGGAGGGGGAGGATTGGCCTATGAATTTGAATTTGAAGGTGTAGAAATGTTTGGGGGTACTTACTTTTTTACCAACCACTGGGTCCTTTGTCTGGAAAGGTAGAGTGGTTCCACGCTTAGCAACTGAAATTGCTTGTTGAGGTCACTCCTCTGTCTTCTCTTTTTCAGCTTCCTGGGCTGACTAGTTCTTGGATCGGGTGAACACTGCATATGATCCCTCATCTACTTTACCTTCACTTTTGGGTTCATCTTGATAATTTAGGAAACCAATGTTGGAGTCTCCAACTAATTCTTCTTCTTCCTTAGTGAAGAGATTAGAATCATTTTCTTGATCAAACTCAAGTTGGAAAGAGAAACCATGTTTAATTTCTAGATATCCAACTACTGAGTTGGTTGGGGGTGCTTCAAGGGCAAGGTTCCTCTATGGGGGAGGTAAATGATTTGGTTGCCCTTGAATTCTAGTAGCATTACCTTGATATGGTTGGTTCTAAAATGTCCTCCTTGGCATATCTTGATAAAGAGGAATAGACATACCTTGGGCCACTTGTCTTTTCAAGGCTAGCAGTTTATTTTCTAGCTTTTACACCATTTGATCCATGGTTCCTATAGATGGATATTCAAAAGATGAAGATGATTTACCTCTATTAGGATCTCTCCTTATCTTTACTACCAAGATAGGGTCATCTTCTACTTTAGAAGCCAAGTCCTGAGTAGCAACAAGGTCGATGTGTCTAGCCCATCTCAGCAAAAAACTCACTTCAGGTAGCTATGAGTTGATGAAGAAACACTTGATATTCTCAAGTGTTAGTTGGGAAATCATGGTAATCCTATTCCTTAGCTTGTCAAACTTGGCAATGAAGTCCCTCATAGGTTCATGGGGCTCCTTCTTCTTCTACGTGAGCTGGGCCAGCAAGGGATGTGCATCTTTTACATGCTTGAACCTCGCTTCAAATTTAGCTTTAAGAGTCTCCTAATCAGTCACTTATCAAGCTTGTAGATGGTAGAACAAGTCTATAGTAGTTCCTTATAGTGTCTCTATGAATATCCTGACTGCTATGTCTTATAGTTTTAGATCATCTACACCTCTTTCAGTAATGAATAAAGCATATTTTAGTTATTTGATAATATGTATTTAGTGTTTTTTATGTTTGTTTGATATGAAAAAGTGGTTTTATCTTACCTTTGTAGGTCTAATTTCAACCTAAGTGCTATAAACTTTCTTTATAGGTCATATAATATGTCTTAACATTGATATCTCAAGGATACAGTAGACAACCTAATTTAAGTTTCTTTAACCAGACCTTATTTTCATTTCTCCCTAGTCTGAGTGCATTAAATTAACCTCTATATTAAATAATATTGCATAAAAAATATAATAAGCATCACATTACCTTATTTCATAGTCCATTAGTGTGTTAAAGAGTCTGAGATTAAGATTGGATCTGATAAATTCATGGTCCATCACCACATATTAGAATAGTTTTCATTTTATATAATATCGACTCTTTTCACCCCACCTCATATAGGTCTTAGAAATAAATGTCCAAACTATCATATCTATAGAGCTAGACTCATAAATAACCCTATATGTCTAGTCTAGATTTGGCCTCTTATATACTTAGACCATTCCCATGTTATTCTAGGTATGGTCAAGACTTGAACAAATCTAACCTCTATTGGGTGCTATCTACATAGCTAAAACTTGGAACAAGTCATTTATGATTGTTAAAGAGAAGATATTCAATATTATGGAACAACTTTAAAAGATGCCCACACAAATATCCATTTTGGATGTATTGCATATGTCTACTATCCAAAAAAAACATCCTAATTGAGTTCCTAGGATAATCCCAAGTTCCAAAGGACATGACCCTTGATAAATTCCAAGCTTTGGTTGGACATCTATCCCTAGATCAATAGTTGACCTTTGACCAAAGTTATATGTCATCCCTTGGCACTTTACATAACAATCTATTATACATTAAAGATATCATTATGTGAAATAAAGTAAAATGTGTCCTTATAGACAATAGATTAGGCCTAAATATTGTGTCCCTAAAGCTCATCAAGAATATTATATATACAATAGCTAATCTACAACCATAAATGATCACTATTAAAGCATATGATAATGAAGAGTGGGAATCATAAGGAACTATAAGATTGCCAATTATAATTAGGACCTTGACCCATGATACACTTTTCCATGTATTAGAACTATACCTATTATACAATTTTCCCGTGGGTAGACATTGAATAAATGAGATTTGTGTAATCCCATCAACATTACACTAGTGTCTCAATTTCTCTCAATCAGGCATGGAGGTCACCATCAATGGATATTTGTAACCTTATGAACATTGTAAACATTTGGAGGCTAAGTATGAAAGTTATAATTACTACTTTGGCCTAGATCCAATTCATAAAAATGACAAAGGTAAGGAAATACTTATTGACTTACTAGAGGCAAATTGTATAGACCTAGATAGTCTTGATTCATCCTATCATATACCACTACTTGAAATTTCTAATCATTTTACCATCTCAACCAATGACCCAAGAAAGTATTTGACCCATGACACATTTAAAATTTCCAAGCTTACAGAAAACCCCAAGTCCTATGTAAGACATACATCCAATTTATATTTCATGGAATGACAATGAAAAGGAAAGGGCAAACTTCATAGTCCACCTCCTATCATTCTTACACTAGACATTGGCCAAGTAGAAGACCTTCTTGTAAATTATGAATCATTATTATATAATTACAAATTTCCTAAATGATAAAAAAAATTCCAAGTGTCCCATCCCTAATAGGATCACGAAAAACCAAGACTATGAAGGAGGAAGATTGAAACCACATTAATAGGGTACTCTTGATCCAATCTATATAACCTAGTATAAATAAACCTATGGTCTTAGATTTAAACCACTTGGGTATGACCCCACATATATTATTCATGTTCAAATGCCAAAAACTAGTGATTATGATGTCAATAACAAAGTAGAGTCTAATCATAGCATTTCTGAATTACTTGTCAATACCAATTTTTTTGAGACCTATATAATTTATACCATTACCCCATTAATTCAATACAACCCACTTCCTCTATATCATCCTTAGCTTATAGCTTGGGACCAATAATAATCCATAATGCCTATAGATGAGTTTTAGAATGATGAGGCCTTTTTTATTTTCTAGGCCTAAGAGACAATATTTTATTGGGAGACCAAAAATAAGGGTTCTCTATCAAACTAGATCCTGCAACCTATTTTGGATAATGGTATAACACCCTTAGTAAAAAATAAATACATAAAACATTGAGGTCCCAAAGTGAAAAATTCTTTGAGGTGCTTGTGGACCAGGGTAAAAGTAAAGAGAAAGGTTAGTCTTCTAGTGAAAACCTATTTTAGGTTCCACTAAATGTTGGTATTCACCATTCCTCAAACATAGCATAGGATACCACCAATGATGAACTTGATTTTGGGTCTAAGTTTATATTTTAAGAACAACATGCCTTTGATTGAATCATCCAAGAATTTCCATTATCATTTTGAGAGATTTTGATTTAACTTATTTAGGTGAGCTTGAAGAACTAGGTCCAAATAGAAGAATTTATAGTTATAGGACAATTCAAATCATTGCCAAAATTTTTAGAGGATGATTCTTTTCTCCTTCTAGAAGATACTATATAATTCAACATTGGGACTATAGATGACCTAAAATGGATCAAATTAGGTGTGTTACTCACTAAGGAGGAACATGAAAGTTTTTTAGCCTTTTTGAGGGAATTTGTTGACATATTTACTTGGGCCTATCTATATATGCTAGGTTTGGACCCTAACATGGTTATTCACCACCTTGTTGTACATCTTAATGCCAGAATTGTGAAGTAAACTTTGTCCAAGATACATCCTTGTATTATTGTATTCCTGAAGAAAGAGATGGAAAAAGTCTTAGAAGTGAGATGTATTACATCAATTCACTATTTATAATGGATATTGAATATTGTGCTAGTTAGTAAGAAGCCAAAAGGAATAAAAATATGCACTAACTTCAAAGATATAAACAAGGCCTACCCTAAGGATGAATTACCTCTACCAAATATTGACATGATAGTTAACTCCACAATGGGTTATGAAATACATTCACTTATGGATGGATTTTTAGGATACAACCATATTTGGATTGCACTAGAGACTAACATAAGACAACATTCACCACTCCATGGGAAATGTTCTATTATGTTATACCATTTGGTCTCAAAAAAACTAGAGCCACATATCAAAGAGCTATGACTGTCATATTTCATGATATGATGCATGACATTATTGAAGTCTATGCCAATGATATATTAGGTGAATAAAATACCTATGATGATCATCCAACTACACTAAGAAATATATTTGAGAGATTTCATGAATATAAGGCTAGACTCAATCTTAAAAAGTGTATTTTTGGTGTTACTTCAGGCAAATTGCTCAACATCATCTCTCTTAGGGGCATCAAAGTTGATCTTGTTAAAATACAAGCCATTATAGAGATGCCACCACCTTCTAAGTTGAAGAAGTTATGTAGTTTGTAGGAAAAAAAATCAATCTATCAGATGCTTCATCTCATAACTAGTTGACAAATTTTATCCATTTACACACTTAGTGAATAAGGGTGTCACGTTTAATTGGGATGAATAATGCTAGAAATATTTTTAGCACCTAAAGGAATATCTTTCCAATCTACCTATTTTGTTACCACCTATTCTATGAAAGTCACTATTATTGTTCCCATCAACCATAAATAAAACCCTAAGGACACTTCTAGTTTAGCATGACAATAATTGAAAAGGTCATTCCATGTACTCTTTAGGTCATACACTAGTCGCATATGAACAAAAATGTATTCCGATTAAAAAAACTATTTAGCTATGGTATTTATAGAAAAAAAAAAATGAAATTACATGATTAAAAGCAAAATCGTGCTTATTTCAAAAGTAGATCCACTCAAGTCTCTACTATCCAAGATATATTTTAAAGGATGTATGGCTAAAATGATCATCATTATGAGTGAGTTTGAGATAGAATACGTCAACCAAAAGGATATGAAAGGACAAGTACTTGTAATTCAACTTGTTGAAGCTCCCCTTGTAGATACCAAAACCATCACTTTTCAATTCCCACATGAGTACATTGTGACCATAACTAAAACACCTCTTAAAGACCATCACTAGAAGATGTATTTTTATGGATCATTCACCTCACATGGATAGGAGGCATACCAATTATTTATTACACCATAGGGGGATCTTATCCCAAAATCATTTTTTATAAATTTTCCTTGTATTAACAATATGGATGAATAAAAATCACTTATTGTAGGGCTTTGTCAAGTAGTACATTGGAATATTTAACATCTCAAAGTTTATGGTGATTCTTAGTTAATAATAAATCATTTTATGGAGCACTTTTAGACCAAAGATGACAGGTTGGTCCCATACAAGTATATGATCGACACTCTTAAATAAAAAATTACCAACATACAATTTGAATACATACCAAGGGCCAGTAAGGGGACAATACATTCTATAGCCACCATTAGCTCTTTGATCCATCACACCAACAATATAAAAGAATACCAATTACTCATTGAAAATATTCTAGTTCCATCTCAAGAACATTGATTCATTGCAATGATCTATGATATTATTGGTACCAACTCTATATGGTATTCAAACCTCTTTACCTACATTCATGACCATATCTTGCCACCCAACATATCATTAAAACAACAAAAGGATTTGACCCACCATGCCTCACTTTATATATTACTTGAAATAACCCTTTACCATTGAAACTTTGATGAAACTCTAATTGATTATTTAAATTTGGAAAAATAAAATATAGTAGGATTTAAAGCTCTATGTATGAATTTAAACAAACTAAATTTAAACTCAAAATGAAAACTATGTAATAAGAAGGAATTATAAAATAAATTAGAATGATAAAAGATCTTAATAAATCCTTTTTTTTATGTTACCTCCTTCTAGGATTTTTAAGTGGATGATTAGACTCAGATTGACTCCATGATGGATTGATGTTGGATTATCGATGGAGGATTCAAGAGATGTTTGGACATGGATTTTCTATAGGATTTATAGAATCATTTTTGCATGGTTTTGGTATGGGATTTTAAAGTTGTTTTGAGGGTGGAGGGAGAGGTTTCTTATATATATTTTTGTATGGTAAATTAGGGGTTGTTATTTGAATTTAGGGAGATGAGATCAATAGCTCTAGATAATCTAATGAATATTAAATTCCTTGGGAAACCTCTAGAATTAGAGGAATCTAGAGGCTTGGAGGGATGTCTCAAATTATAGAGACTTCTCCATTATCATAGAGATAATGGAGGATTAGGTGGGGGTTAGATGGGGATTAGGTGAGGATTATAGACATAGGGATGTAGGGAAAGCTAGGGTGTAGGTTAGTAGGTGTGAGGTTTGATTATTTTTTAATTTAAAATTGGCTAATGGGATAAGGGTGTAGGTTAGTATGTAATGGGTTTTATTAAAGGTATAGTGAGAGGATTAATTTATATTAGGATAGGATAAAGGTTGTGTGGGATATAGGAATGGGTTATGGGTATTAGGATAATAGTTAATATATATATATATATATATATATATATATATATATATATATATATATATGAAATATAATAATTAGGACAAATTAGTGGGAATTAACATAATTAGCAGGGTGAGTATATTTTAATGCATACATTTTTCCCCTCTTTGAAATGGAATTGTGAGTGGGGTGAGGTAAAAGGATTAATGGAATTTCAAAGAAAAACCATGTCATGGATGAATGTTAGGAAATTATGTTAAGGGTTATGGTGCCCCCCTTGAGGGGACATGTGGAGAAGAATGAGCCAAATGGTCAATCAAAATGAATACTCAGGGTCAAATGCAATTGAGAGATGATGGGATGAGATGCCATATGTGGGATAGAAGATGAGGTTGACATTGAGAAATGAGCTAAAAATTGATAATGATGTCCCTAGTAAGGACATGTGCTCAAATAATAGAGATTATCAATGTCATGGATGTAGACACATCCCAAGTGGGAATGAAACATAATAAGATGATGATAGGATTAAAGGGCCACAAGATTTAAAATTGTCCCAAACAAGAACACATGCAAGGGAGATCTATTGGCTAAGATAATACTAATGATTTGATAAGATTTAGGAATGGGTGTAGCTAAAATCTAAATCAATGAAGATGATATTTCTAATGCTAGAGAAAAATGATATGATTAAGTATCCAAATGATTAGGGGATGAGGATAGATGATATAAATAGTGGTTGATCTATTCTTTGGCATGGAAATATGGCCAAGTGCTACCAACATAGTCTAAAAAGACCTTAGGGTGATGTAGTTATGATTAGAGGATAAATATCATGATGATTAATGGTTAGAAAGTCATGAAGATGAGGATGATTAGGATTGTTAGTAATTGAAGGATATGATGCAAATGATGAGATGAGGAGAAGAGATTGGAAGTTAGTTGGATTGGTCAAGAGGATTTGATTAGTGATGGGAATGAGGATTGTTATATTATTAAATAAAGGATGAGGGTGTGAATAATCAAGCCATCACAAATGTCATAAAGCTCATCACAGTCTAAGTAATCCAAAATATATCACTTGACAATATGACCCATGATATAGAGGTGACCAAGAGGACATTATGCCAAAGTGAATGGGAAAATAATGAACTATGTATCCTTGAGGGCACTTTGGTTGTCCTCATAGCATCCTCATTCATTTAATAATATATAAATAGAGAGATGATGTAAATAAATAAAAGACAAACAAGATACATACATACATATATATTATATATACACACACACATATATATACATATATATATATATATACACATATATATACATATATATATATATACATACACACACATATATATACATACATACATATATATATATATATATACACACACACACACACACATATATATATACATATATATATATATATATACATATATATATATACATATATATATATATATATATATATATATATATATGATGTAAACAAGATAAGCAAAAAACAAATAGTAATCAAGTATCTACATTCAATATCATAATGTCTTGCATAATTATAATATGAGTGATTGGGTGATCGGTTAGATGATTATGGTACGATTGCAAACTTAAGATGGACTTGGATTTGGATAGGGTGATCATGATTAGAATTAAGCTAAGATATTATCCTTAGTTGAGAATAATAGGATGGAGGATAGGATAAGGTATTTCAATACTAATTTGGTCTTAAAATCAGGTTGAAATGTGGCCAAAGATGGTGATTAGATAAGTGATGACCAAGGATTACCAATATATAATGAACTATAAGGATCTAATATAATAAGGAGACTAGGGGTTGATGATGGGATAAAATACCTTTCATGCTAGAAAAAGTAATTAGATGGGTGATAGACATGAAGAGGTAATGATAGGGATATTGATGGGATAAATTACCTTCAATACTGATAAAGGGTAATTGGATGGGTGCCAAGTATGAAAATCCCCTTATAAGAAGTGATGGGTTCTAGATTAAGGTCTTTAATAAGGTGATGTATGTTATCAATACTTAGCCAATAAGATGATGAAGATATGATGGGTGACCACTTAAAATTGGTTATAATACTAAAGGTTGTATCCAAATATGGGGGATAAGATAAGACACATAACATGAAGATGGATGAAACTAGGGAATTATGCATAAGACAAGACATGATGGACTACTTTTGGCTTTTTCAAATTTTATGATTTTTAGTGTTTTTATCATTTTTCAAATTTTAGGGATTTTTGGGATAGGTATATACACTGTACAAATGGGCTTACTATAAAAGGGAATACCAAGCCTAGAAACCAACAGAAGGATGGAGGGATGATGTATGGGATGATAAAGGATGATGATGATGGGGACCAAGGATAAATGGACTAGAGATAGCCAATGACCACATTGTGAAGGAACTAGATGGTAATTTTTGTAAGTGTCCATTAGAGGATGTGCCAAGATTGTGTAGGGACAATTATCAAGACATCTTCCACATCCCTAAAAAGGTCAGGATAGGAAATAATAAGAGATAGAATATATTATATGATAGTGGATGATGGATAGGAATAAAATATCAAGAGATAAGATGATGGATGATATAGACAAGGTGGAAAAGGGATTTGACAAGTGGGAAGGATGGATGAGGATATTAAATAGATGAATTTTCCCCTAAGTGTTTAGGAATAATGTGGATAATAGATTATTTTACCATGATGCTAGAAATTGGTTTTCATCATGGTACTTGCCCAAGGTGCCAAAAGACTAATTTTCACCATTAGACAAATAATTTTTTTGAATTTTTGAATTTTAGATGGCATCTCAATTTATTAGATGATAGATGAGATGCAAGGTATGGAAATTTTATGGATTATTTATCCAACACCTATTTTGTGGATGTGTGATGGTAGGATCATGTTTTCATTATTTCTAGATGGATTAGGATCCATGTAACCTTCAATTATTCTTGATTGTGAGCCCTCTAGATTTCTAGACTAGTTGTCTCCATTACCCATATGAGAGACAATGCTACTCAAGAGGGTGATGTGAGGTATGTATTCGATTAGAGATTGATGGGGATGTATGGGAATAAAATGGATGATAGCACTATATTATATTATGGGTTCATGATAGGATGGTATGATGGAGGATTAAGGATTAGGAATAGTAGTCACATACATTATTGGGGGTGGTTGAATTTATTTATTTGATTAATTCTAAGTAATAAAAGATTTTAGGAGATCCAAAACACTTTAACTTTGTGGTTCATATTTGATCCAACTATTTGATGGATGATTGACCATATGATTTTTAGCATTTGACTATATTTAATGTTGACTACCCCTTGGTGCCTAATTTTAGGCTTCACCAAAGGATATTTATCTTTGACTTAGAATATTATGATGATTTTGACTTTAATATTATCCTATTTCTAGATTTTGGGATTCACTAGGAGAAGAAATTTTTTGATAAGGCAAATGATTTGACTTTGCTTAATGTTGACTGATAGGATCAAAGAATACTTCATTATGATTTATGATTTTTGGAATATTATCTTGAACCTTTGGATTTTTGGCACATTATATTTCTTGAGGAAGGGTCCAATGATGCATGCTCATGTTCATCCTTATAGAGGGAGGTGATTAAATTATCTTCGATAGGGAAAAAGGGCTCATGATGGATGAGGATGGTGGTGAGGGAATGATGAGGTAAATGAGTGGTGATGGGGTAGAATAGTCTTTATAGGGGTTCTTAAGAGACCTAATTTTGACATTGGAGAAAATCTTTTCAATATTAATGAAAATATCACTAGGACTAGCTATAGTAAGTGCATCCAAAGGAGAGTCAAACTCACTCTAACAATCTTTGATGGATAAAGCTTACAAGAACTCATTTATGATGTCATCATTAAAATATATGCCTTTTAAATAATTAGAGTTATCTAGATTATAGGTATCCTCTAAAAGATATGCATTATCAACATTAATAAGGGATGACATTTTTGATGAGGAATCTAATTTGGATATGGGTGTTGAAAATGAACATAAGAAGATAAGACCTCAAATGCTGATTTTGAAGCTAAATTCAATTTATAAGATATAATTTTACAATTTGTAGATATATTATTTGTTATTGACCTCTCAATAAGGGGTATTGGAGGTGATGGGTGAGAGGGTTCATGAGAAATGAAAGAACTAAGATAATGTGGAATAAATTTGGTTATGATGGAGGATTTGTTGAGGATAGGTGTTATGTCTTGACCTTGGCTTAGAAGGAAAAAGGATTGATCATGATTGGGAAGGGAATCTTATAATTCCTCTCTTTATTTACATAGGGATAGATATGCATTTGGTTTATCCTTAGTTACTATGTCATCATGATTGATGAGGTCTTGCATAAAATCTTGTAAGGGTCAACAATGATTAATGGTATACCCCCAAGTTTGATTATATACACAATATTAGTCATATTTATACCAAGAGGGAATTGGATTAGTGGGATTAAGATTTTATATGGGTGGATAAACCATCATGTTAGAAATGAAAATTTATTTGAAAGCTGTTTCTAATGATATGGGAAGGGGAGTATAAGGACCCACCTCATGTTTTCACTTAGACATGGAAGAATTGAACTTATGATCAGATGGTTTTGGATATGACTAGGTGGATGGATTTGAGGTGGACAAGATTGGATTCCATTTATTAGTATGGGAATGGATAGATGGTGGTTTATCACTAGTAGATGGAGGATTGGTATAGGATTCACATAATGGGGCTTAGATAGGAGGTGTAATGATTGAAATGGGATCAACACCTTTATGAAGTGGTACACCCATCATAAATAAATTCAAGATTATATCATCCTTATGGGTAGATATATTTTGGTCTATGAAATAAGGGTCTATTTACATGGTGATTATTTGATAGATGATGGATGATGTAGGTAAGATAAGGATTGGATAAGGTTCTTGAATAAAATAGATCAAAAAGATCAAGCTAGTATGATAGGTAATGATGGAGATGAGATAGATTAATGGATTAAAGACTATAATCAAATGCTAGACATATAGTGCAATAGGTGATAACAACTTATCAATATTGCCTAATTGTCAAGCTAACAAAAATATTGAGATTATGATGGGTGCCTAGATTTAAACTAGCAAGATGATGATTAGATGGGTGCTAGTTATGAACAAGGCAAGGTGATTGGACTAGGGATGATTGATATGCTGATAGGTTTGCTAGATTTAGATCGATAAAGTGACAAGATGCTAAAAATATATTAATTATTATATGAGATTTCACCAAGTGGATTAGGATGATAGGATGGTGTGGATGATATGATGATAGGTAGATAAGATGATAGGATGATAAAGGGTTTAGGATGAGCTCAAGACCTTATACTAACTTTACTCAAGATGGGATGTGATAGGTGGTTAAGGTGATTAGGATAATTTAATAAGGATAAGTGTGATGATGAAATGATAAAGGGGTAGTGAAAGGTGGATGGTTTATACCCATATGTGACCTAGAATCCAACTAGGATAAGATGATATGATGACTAGATGGGTGATGAAGGAAAGGTCAAGAAGTGTGATTGGGTATGGATTTAAAATAATATGTGATTAAAAGTATTTAAAAGTGAGAGAATAATGTACAAGAATGAAAAACAAAGATATATAAGGTGATGGGATAATGAGATAAGATTGTATGGGGATGATTATGACTATGGATGATGTGGAATTAGGATATAATGTGGATGGTGAGAAAAGATGAGATTAGGATAGGTGATGGATTATGATCAAATATGTAAGGGGTAGATTTCAATAAAATGATATGGGAATGATTAAGACTATGGTATGACTAATGGATAAGGCAATGGCAAAGTGTGGTGTGATTGATTATGGATGAGGTGGTATTTATGTTAAGGAGTGACTAATCTAAGATAGGATATGGGATAGTGAAAATGATATGAAATAAAATGGTGATAAATATATACAATATGATGATTACGAAAGGATGTACAAGGTGATGGGGTATAAGGTGACAATGAGATAGGGATGGAAAAGATTATGATTAGTATTGGTGCATGATGGATGAATGATAGGTGAAACTAGGATGGGATAAGACAAATATGATGTACAAGATAATAAATAAGGTATAATGTGATGAGACTAGGATTATAAAATATGTGTTTATCAAGATGGTAATGATGATAAGATGGATTGTCAAAATAATATGGGGTTGATAGGTGGTATGATAAATGATAAGTGGATATGGTTATAGTGAGATGAAGATTATATGGGAGATAAAATGAGGATATAAGAGGATGATATGTACAAAAGGATATACAAGTTGATGAAATAATGAGACAAGAAACTATGGGATGATGAGGAATATGGATGATATGGATGTAGGATAAGATATGGATGATGAGATAATATGTGATTAGGATAGGTGATGGATGGAAAGATGAATGATGGGTGGAACTAGAATGAGATAAGACTAGTAAGATATAAAGGAAATGTAACTATACATAAGAAGATATACAAGATTATTATTGGGTTATGAGTGATGGGATGATGACTAAATGATGGGAAAATATGACTAGGTTAAGATGGGATGAAGGCAAGATGGGGAATGGGAGATGTGAAAAATAAAATGTAAGTGATGGGATATGTCTAGGATAGGATGTGACTAGAGGATATATAAGAGAATAAATGATGTTTAAGATAATATATAGGTGATGGGGATGTGGTCAATGATGAGTGGATGGTATTAATACAAGATGTGGAATTGGATGAAATGGATACAAAAGGATGATGACAATGATATACAAAATGAAGAAAAATTAAGACAAAATGGTATGGGGATGATGGTAAAACAAATACAGTCAATTTCGGAAGATGTGGTGGATATATTTTTACTAAGACAAGAATAAATAAAAAAGCACATATAAGAGGAAAATATTTACAAGAAGATGTACTAGATAATATATTAGTGATGGGGGATGTGGCTAATGATTAATGGGTATGACTAGGATGGGTGAATTATGTTTAAGACCAAATGGTAAATGGGATAAAATAAAAAAGGATGATATGCATAAAGTGATAATGAGACAAGGATGGACAAGATGATAATTAATATGGGTGAGTGGTGGGTAGAAACTAAATGATGGGATATGATATTGTAGGGGTGGGAGGGAAGATAAACAATATGAGGGATGGGATAAGAATATATGATGACAATGATGTGCAAGATAAGATGTGGGGGACAAATGGATTATGACCAAGAAAAATTATATACAAAGAGAATATGTATAATGGTGATCTACAATGTGAGATGATGATGGGGTGATTAAAATAGATAAGAAAGGGTATGAAGAGGGGATGAATACTAGATGAAAATAAGAGGTAGATAATAGAAGGGATAGATAATGATATGGTGAGTGGATGAATACTCTATGGGAGGAGTCAATGAAGTGGGGGTGTATTATAAAATGGATATAGGGGATCAGAGTAAAGAGGAATATAAAATTTGATCAATACTTAGTGTTATGGAATGGTTATAGATAAAATTGAATTAGGTATAATGTATTATGAAAATGAGAGATAAGTAATAAGAAAGATGGATAATATTATATAAAGTGGATGTATGAACAAAAAGGATGTTTCAATTGATGTTACTAGAGGATGTATGAGAGAGGAATGTGTTATGAAATGAATAAGAATAAATAAAATGGATGTACAAGGGGATAGATACTAAATGTTATGGAATGAATATAGATGGGGAATGAGATAGGTAGGATGTAGTATGAAGTGGGAATGAGAGATAGATAATAGGGAATATGGATAATAGGAAGTAGATGAATATTATATGTGATAGGGTGTGTTGTTATAAGATTATAAATAAGAAAAGGATATGAAAAGGAGGAGGATACTAAGTGATATGGATATAAATGAAAGGAGTCTATGAACATTTATGATGATAAAGGTGAACATGTTATAGGTGGAAGGTATATGGAGGTGTGATAAAAATTGGTCATAATACAAAAAGGATTTGGGAAGGTGGAAAGTACTAGGTGTAAATGGGTGTATGATTTGGGATGGATACTACAAGATGAATGTAGGATAAATGTGATGTGACTATAGGATTAGTGTGGTAGTCAAAGATTAGTCAAAACACATGAACTATTAATGAAAGGGAGATGGTACTATATGAAGATGAAATGGATATAAGGAATGGATTATGTGAAGATAATGATCAAATAAAGATATGATACTTGGAATAGAAATGGATCTCTAAGGTGGATACTATAATGGAGGAGATGACCAAATGATGATTAAGTAAATGGGTACTATGATAAGGATAGATGTGGAAAGTCAAATGGAAGGATGAAAGTCAATGTGGTCAAAAAGATAAGATGATGATATAAAAGTATGGGTGGATATGTATTACAAGGCTAGGGATAGATAAGACCAAAATGAGGATAGACAATGTTAATATGTACAAAAGGATAGTGATAAGGATGTAAAAATGATAATTCCAAGACAATGAGATCATTACTAGTATGGTAAAATGATGAGTACATAAATGGATGATGAAAAATTAATATTATGGTGGTATCCTAAAGGCCTATAAGGTATCACACAAGTTAAGGGCGTGGCCAGCATAACTAGAAAATAAAATGGGTCTCATCACAACACACAAATTATCATGCAAAAGTACAACCCTAATTAGTAAACTATATGGGTGTGTAACATAATTACAAAACAATATAATTTCTACACAAGTGAGGTTGTAGGCTGGTGACCCATTATAAAATTGATTAAACCCTCTCAACCTTGATTGTACTTGATGGCTACTTTGGTGTTGATACTGACACCTATAGTGGAACCCCTATTGTGACTGAAGTTCCCTACTCTAAGGTATAAAAAAGGGTCTAAGGGAGTCCTTGATATACATAATGGTATGTCAGGGCCTAAATTTGTATAGGGTGTAGTCTAATGCTTGGTTTAGAGAGTTAACTCTACCTTTTCATAGATGACCTACATGGGGTCAGTTGCTTAGCCTAATGATAGCTATCCTTGATTGTTATACTCCACCAAAACATCAAGTTTGGTTAGTGTGAAGTGAATAAATACATAAGAATAAACCCTATAGACTAATCTCATGCATGGGTGTCAATTCCACATCACATGTTATCCTAGAGGAAGGATTGAAAAATAGGCAAACACATGATACAATTAATTAACCAACTAATTACCTATGTGTGATGGGCACGATATGACAAATTATTTACAAGTTAACACACACACACACACAAAAGTATATACATGGGAAAATAAAAATATATATAAACAAAAAAATATGATTAAAAAATGATATATAAGACAAAAATGATGTGAAAAGTTGCCAAAATGGGTCTTTGACTAGTAGCCTACAAATGCATGGGTTAGTAGTTTGAGTTTGGCATTCAAAGTTGGGGTCCTATAACCAAAAATATTAGTAGTTTTAAATATTTTTATAAAAATGTGACTCTCTAGAAACTCATAACTACACAGGGAAATCTTGTTACTAGAGGCAACAATACCACTACTGGGCTATCAAGACCGCTACGTGCAAATTGTGATATCATGACTGATAGATGACCATGATGGTTACCTAAAACACAATGGTTGGACCTATATAATAATGACTAGGGTTGAAAATACCACTAATGACTATAAAATTCATAAGCATGGTTTTGTCATAAATCACAAAACCATGACTCTAAATGATAAAACTACTACTAAGAGTAAACTGATAATTGCAATATTGTACAAAATGACAAAAAAATCTGATGTATAGGCTATGAGATCAAAATTTATCATCTATTAAAGTAGATGATCTAAATTAGAAAAATTTATTATATCCCAATGATCATGATGAACTATAGACTGAAGTTTATGACATTTAAAAAAAATGACCACAAAGACAAAATGATATGTTAACCAAAACTAGGGAAGGATTATAATTTTCAAAGAGTGAATTTAAATTTTTTTTTTTTTTAAAAATCCACAATATTAATTTCTAGAATCAACAAATAATAGTAAAAATGACAAATATAAGCACTATCAGGTCAAAATTACAAAACCACTATTATGTCCTCAATATCATAATTGGATAGAGCAATATCGCTATTAGGGGCTAAAATGCCAATAGTGGTTTTATTATATGCTTCAAAATTTCACAATTTTGGATATGTAATTTATGTAATATAAATTAAATCTATTTGTGTGCATAAATATATGTGTAGGCCAATTAAAATTTGATTGTATATTTTGAGAAATTTTAACAAAACAAAAGTTTATAGAAAGAATATCCTAATTAGATCTATATTAAACCCAACCCAAAACCTGTAGATATTAGATTAGATTCTAAGAAAATTAAAAAATTCATAATATCATATTTTAAAAATGTTTTCACTACCATAATAGGGTAGTATCACATTTTAGAATGCTATATGTCTAGCAGTTTTGTGATAAGATGGAAATTCCCATAGGTCTATGGCACTTTAATCCTATTGTAGACTATAGTTTGGTTTCTTCTAACCCTTCAAAGGTTAAATTTCATACATGGATAGACAAGAAACCATTTCATGAAATTTAGTAGGATGTTATGTATTTTTTTAATGATTTTCTAAAAAAATAGTTAGAATGAAATCTACTAGAAGTCAAGAGATGATCAATATTTAACTACCTATTAAGTTTGATACCATCTGCTTACCTAGAACTATTCATAAACGTAAAATATACCACTTATAAAATTATTATGTGGGATAAAATTAGGTTTTAATCATTACATGATCAATGGTGAGATAGAAAAGCCTTGAATTTTACCATCTGGTGACTCCTCTCAATGCTCCACTATTTTCCCTAGTTGAATTCGATGTCATTCCTTCACCTAGTCCTTGAAAAAAGATATTAAGATACATAATACCATTCAAAAATTAATATTTAGGGGTTAAGATATGATAATAAAATGAATAAATTAAAATATTCATCAAACCCTTTCAAAAACATGACTTGCAATCATAATATCATGGATAGTGAGTCAAAACTGCTACTCATGAAGTAGCAATTTTGTTCAAGCACAAAATCCTATGACAAAAAAATTAATAACATCAAAATATAACTATTATCATATCAATATCACTACTATAATTACTAAATCATTATTAAGTGATGAGATTGTCACAAATGTACCTACAACACAAAAAAAATGTTAGTAGTTTATAATACCATGACTGGATTAGAGAATAATGCGAGTCCACTAACAAACCTATGACTCAAAAATGGTCAGACTGATAAAATAATTAAACCTACACTATTAAAATGGATGATCATACAAAGCCATGACTAGGGTTAACAAACTTGTGAGTCACCTAACAATATCATGGTTATTGAGTCATAGGATTGTTGTAAGATAAAAACCTACATGGTTAGGAAAAAATTGTTAATGGTTAGTGAAAAATCCCTACTTACAAGGGAAATATTTCCATTGGTTTGGACAATGTCACAACTATTAGTACAAACCCATGGCAAAGACTTGTATACGTAAAATTTGAAAAAAATTGAGATTTTCTTGATCCAATTAGACGTACAGGTTAACAAAAACATGTCTTTGATTTCAAATTATTAGTTGGGGGGTTCTCTCACTATGGTCACCAAAATTTAGTAAGATTTCAAGTTTTATGTATGAATTTTAAAAAACTAAATCCAAACTCAAAATGCAAACTATGTAATAGGAAGGATTTATAAAATAAATCAGAATGATAAAAGAGCTTACCAAATCTCTTGTTTTATGTTACCTCCATCCAAGATTTTCAAGTGGATGATTATACTCAGATTGGATCTATGATTGATTGATGTTGGATTATTGGTGGAGGATTCAATCGATGTTTGCACATGGATTTGCTATAGGATTCTAGAATCATTTTGGCATGGTTTTGGTATGGGCTTCTAAAATTGGTTTGAGGTTGGAGGGATAGGTTTATTATATAGATTTTAGGATGGAAAATCATGTTTTGTTATTTTAATTTAGGGATATGAAATCAATGGCTCTATATTATCCATGGAATATAGAATTCCTTGGGAAACCTCTAGAATTAGACGTTTATAGAGTCTTGGAGGGAAGTCTATAATTCTAGAGACTTATACATTATCTTAGAGATAAAGGAAGATTAGGTGTGGGTTAGATGGGGAATTAGGTGAGGATTAGAGACATAGATCTATAGGAAAGGCTAGGGTGTAGGTGAGTAGGTGGGTGGTCAAATTATTTTTGAATTTAAAATTGGATAGTAGGATTAGGGAGTAGGTTAGTATGTAATGAGGTTTATTAAAGGTTTAAGGAGAGGATTAATTGATCTTAGGATAGGATAAAGGCTATGTGGGATGTAGGAATGGGTTATGGGTGTTATGATAATAGTTAATATAGATAATAAATATAGGAATTAGGACAAATTAGTGGGAATTATCATAATTATCAAGGTGAGCATATTTTAATTCATATAACAACATTAGAATTATGGGATGTTTATGAAGGATTACATGGAGCCCCCACCAGTGGGATTATCCTAGTCAGAAAGTTCTTATATACCAATTATTATTGTCCAACTATAGATGTAGATGTAGATGCTTATGTTAAAAGGTGTGGCAAATATCAAAAGGATGCCTATTTGAATAATTCCCTAGCCAAAAAAATAAAACTACTGCTGAATCCATATCCATTTGCCACATGGGGACTTGATCTCATTGCTAATATTAACCCCACCTCATCTAATGGCCATAAACACATCCTTACTTCTACCAAATATTTCACTAAGTGGATTGAAGTTGTATCCCTCAATTACATGATTAGAAAACATATTTCCAAATTCATATTCAATAATATCATCTTCTACTATGGCATCCCATCTAAAATTATATTTGATAATGGAAAATTATTTAAAACAAGGATGCCAAAATGTTTTGTGTTGAGTATAAAATCACCCAACATTTTTCTACTACATATTACCCACAAGGTAATGGCCAAGTAGAATCATCAACTAAAACCATTGTCAACATCCTTAAAAATATTTTCAATGATGTTGGCCATGATTTGAACCTCCAAATATTTCATGCCCTTTAGGCAACCACATTAATTACTATACCCCAATAGGAGCCACTCTATATTCCTTCATTTATGGCACTCAGGCCATTATTCCAATTGAGGTCAAGTTACCTTCTCCATGAATCTTGTTTAAGCACATCCTATACAAAGAATATTACCGTGTAGCTCACCTATAAGAGATGGAATTACTTGATGAAAAATTCATGGATGCTATCAACATCCTTAAATCATACCAAAATAGACTTAATAGTGTTTATGAGTCAAACATAGATATTTTTAGCTTGGTGATATTAACATGAAGAAAAATGGAAAAATTCAAACCCAATTAGATTGGCCCATATATCATTGTTAAAAATTATTTCTCAGAGCATATAGGCTTGGTACACTAGGCAAAGATGAACTTGATGAGCTGATGCACATTATAAACCTTAGATATTACTTTTCTTGAGAGAACTAAATTACTACCTTTAAGGCTCATTTTCATTAAATTGTAATAACAATAGTCTTATTTGTACCATAACATATATTATTCTACCATAGCTTCCCTATTACCCAGTTTGTTTACCCTCCCTACCCAACTCTTTTAACTTGGTTCCATACTATTGGTTCTTTCGGCACCTTAAGCGAGGCTATTATGACCAAGTTTTAACATTTGATTTAGTATTTTAGATAGAGGTAGTATCTTGGACCAGTTTAACATTTGTTTGATAGTTGCATCATTCATTTCATATTTCATTTCATTATGATTGTTTTTATTATAACCATATATGGGAGAATTAGTGTTTTAATCTATGTTAATAACTATAACCACCTTTGGTAAAATTAGTATTATTAACTTGTGTTTTATTTCCTAATTATAAATACCTATGGGAAAATTATGAACCACACATTTTTCATGACTTGAAGTTCCACATTGTCATTCTTATGCCATACTATGTCATTTGACTAATTTGAGAACATGTTGCTACTTATTTGGATTCCTCTAGTCTAAGGAAAAACTATAATAAGTTAAGGTCCTAATGGGACTATGTATGTAGTTCTTGATTAACATTGTGGTCATCATAGTCACCCTTTACCATACTCTCACTATTTTGTGAGTAATTTTAAGTTTGAATGCTCTCACTATTTTGTGAGTTGTATCGTTTAGTATCTTGTCATTCTCATATAAAGTTGAGATTCTTGGAAAAATCTTAAAAAAATTAAAAAAATCTATAAAATCCTAAAAATCACCAAATCAAACAATTCTTTGCCTTACATATTCTAGGACCCCTAGCTAATTCACAAGAAATCACTTGTGATTTAGTTTCCCCATCTTTATTGGACTTCACTTTTATGCTCTCACCATTTTATGAGAAATAATTTAAATGCTCTCACAATGTTACAATACCATTCCCATTATTACTCTACAACACAATCATGTTTTCTTGATCATCATTTTTTTCTATTCCATCTCCTAGGAAAACTACATTTGGCCTAAAGTTTATGTTAGACCTTGTGTCCATAAAACTATGTAGGCAACATCCGCTTGCCTAGTGCATCTAGAGATAGTTCAACTACCCCTTCATTTTCTTCTATTTCCACCCATTTTATTTGTTTGTATCATTCCATCATTTGTGATAACATTATGATTAACCATCATTTATGTTTTGTTTCATTTGTTTTATCTTGTTTTATTCATTTTTTATTTCTTGGTATTTTATTGTGCTATTTGTTCCTTTGTGTATTATCTTCATTTTTGTTTGTTTATTTACTTATTTATTTTATTTCATTAGTGTGCTTTGAATTAGTTTATCTACATTCATTAGGTGATTCCTTGTGTATTATACTTAAGTCCATCCATATTCATACATCAACATTGTCATTATGGTTTTTATCATTAGTGCACTATTTTTTATTGTTTATTAGATCGTGTGTCAGTCCTTATGCTATTTTTGATAAGTTATCATGGTGTTTTATATCATAATTCCTATCATCATGTGATACAATAAAACTTAGCTTAATAAATATTACAAGTAATGAGGTTGAAATACTTCTCCTTGTTTACTTGAAATATTCCTTATCTATCCAAATCATTCCCACATATAGAGTCATTAAATAATGAAATAATTTTAATCCTTGATAGTTAGGATGTGCATATCCATACTATCAAGTTACCCAAAATTCATCTTTATCCTCTATGCCATCTTATTCTTACTCTCTGAGTATGGATTTCATTCATAATCCCCCCTTTCTAAATTTTTCATATTATCCCACCCATAGTACCAATGATTATAACTACCTTTGGAAAAATAATGGTATTTTTGACCTAACTATCATGCTAATGATTATAACCACATTTAGGAAAATAATTATGTTTCACTCCATTTCGATGTTAATTATTATAACCACCTTTAGGAGAATGATTAATATTATTTTTCCAAATAGGGGCATGTTTTCATTGTGCTGATGATTATAACTACCTTTGGGCAAACCATTTTCTTTATTTACCAAACTGGGGCATATTTTCATCCTATCTATGATTATAACCACCTTTGGACAAATCATTATTTTATTTTTAATGATTATAAACAAATTTGTGTAAATAATTTTATTGTTACCTTATCATTTTGATACTAATTATAACCACATGTGGGAAAATAATTATCTTTTTACCTTATTATTATGATAATTATAATTGCCTATGTGCAAATCATCATTTTTCTATGCCTAATGTTGGATAGACTTATTACTCAGTTAATAATAGATTCTTAAATCTATTTAACATTAATTTCTAACTACAGTTAAGTAGGATTTTCAAGGATCTCAACACTATATATGCATTATAGATTCATAAGTTAACTTAATTATTGGTTATGCACAATGAACTTATACTAATTTCACCATATAGATATACAAGGAATTTATTATAATAGAATCCCTAAATTCTTAACACTTATGAGTCACACTTCATATAATCAAACTAGTAATGAAATCAGCTCACACAACACACTTTAGTCTAAGAAGGGTTAGGATATTCACTATAAATTCTTTTGAGGGGGCCTTCCTCATTCAAAATTGAGTTCTAATCCTTCTCCAAGAGACTTCTGAAATCTTCTTACATAATCAACCTTTTCATTACTTAGATCTATAGAAATAAAATATTGCTATAGTTGATTACAATATTATAGAAATAATAATGTAATTACTTTATACAATTCTATCCTTAATCTAATCTAGGTTTTACCATTAAATACATAATGTAATTTATTATCTCCAACCAAAAACACTAAACAATGAAAGGTACAAATTCTTTGTAACTAACCTAGTCCACCTGTAGGTGGTTAGTAACTTAAATTTACTTAGTTTTAGGCCTAAATGGGTAAAGTATAATATATGTTTCTTTATTATTTTGTTTCTTTTTCTCCTTTCCATTGTACTTGTCTTATTCATCCTTTGGCAGCACATCCAAGTTTCACTTCATGTGAGGGGTCTATATAGTTTTTATGGAGGATCCTCTTTAATAATTTAATTTATTTCTAAGATAGTTGGATGTGTCCTTAAAATCCAATTACTTATGATCATATAAATAGTTTATTTTGTGTAGTGGTTGTAGGCTCCTATAGGTGTAAGCTTATAGTTATTATGGGCAACCTATAGGTGAAAGACTGCACTTGCTATCGTTAACCTATATGTGGAAATCCTATAGCTTGGTAGTTTGTATGGGAAACTTATACATGGAAATCCTATGGATTGGTAGTTTCTATAGGCTAGAAGCCCCATTTGTTATGGGCTTCTCTATAAGTGTTGTGACCAAGCAAGACTCATGTAGTCTTATTCTACCCTTTAAATGTTTGTTAAATAAGGTGTCACAAGTATAATATAATAAAATAAAAATCATCATTAATCCATAACACAACATGTATATATTAATGCACACATATAATCATTAATTAATTCATTTATTTACATAAGTCATGGATAGTTGGAGGGATTCATATAGGCAAAAGATATATAATTGCATATGGATGAAGCTATAAATGGAATAGTTAGTGGCCTCATCACATCACCCTTCTTAACCTCTTACTTATTCTCGAGCAAGATTTCTCTCTATCTTGATTCAACAATATTTCTTGAAATCCAAGGGCTCAATACAGACTATCCTATCAAACATATAAAATCCTTTAACATCATCTATGCTTTTCCACCTATTTTTGCTTCTCTATCAGCTAGCACTTTTCTCTCCCAATCATGAATTAGGAACCAAAATAGGGGTGGATGAAACATAAAACCTAACCAACTTATCCTTATTTTCCTAACAAGATCAATATAAATATATACTCTATGTAATGCCTCTTTAAGGTTCTGAGGGGAATAAGGCTATTTTCTTTTCAAGGCATCTGAGAGATTTACCCATCTGTGAAAATAGGAAACAAGAACTTTTTTTCCATATCCATTCATGAGGCTCAAGTAGTGGTTCTAGACCTCTACTTATTTCTCTACTACCTATGCTTGTGGATTATATATATATTCATGAAAGTAATCTATTCATTTATTAGAGCTTTTAAATTAGTAGATTCACCCTTAATCATTATGGTAGCCTCTTTTTCTTTATCTTGATAGTCCTCCACCTATTTTTTTGTTTCATTGAGGATGTATGAGGTGAAGGAATTCAATTATACATCCCCTAGGTATATATTGGGATTAAAATTTGGATCATGTGGCATATCATACTGATGCATGCAAAACTCACTTAATTATGCCTAAAAATTAGGGTTAGCATGACTATAAATATCAAAGAAAGACTTAAGATTGCAAACCATGTAAGACTGATCAATGTATATCTTCTCATATCTAAATCTAATACACCTTTACTCTAAGTATACAACATATAAACTAGAGGGTTATCTGCATTTGATTAATATCTTAGTGGTCTCATGCATTTTAGTGATCTTAGTCTTACCCTTTTTTAGGCTCTCCTTTAAATACTTTTTTGCTCTGTTGCTTCAACATATACTTTAAACCTTTCTATCAACTACTTATGATAAGTTTCATCATTACTAAACTTTTCCTCAAGAAAATTTAAAAGGTCATCAGTTTTATTTGTTGGCCTAGTAGATAAGAGGTCTACATCAATCACTTCTTCTACTACAGGTACTTTTGCAATGGTTTTTATAAAAGAAAACCTATTATGGAAGGGAACCAAAGTTAGAATATTATCTAGTGTAAGTTCCTCTAGGGGTACACTAATTCTATTTGTAGGTATGGTGGATGAAGATATTGTAGCCACTTCTAAAGAAGTTATTGTAGGCTCCTCTAATATCCTTTCCTTGCTTGACTCTTCTTCCATAGATGGCTCTAGAAAGTCTGCCACCCTCAGAAGTGTATCTAGGCATCTTTTACCTTTTAACTCTACTATTTTATTCCTCAACCTATATATCTCTTCCATGGCTTGTTCAAAATTTTGGAACTCCTAGTCATGAGGAGTTGTGTCTTACTCTATTGCTTCTTCCATGGTCCTTTCTTCAAGCAATTCTTCTTATTTTACAGGCTAATTTGACATTCATAGTTTTTCTTCTATACACCTTATTTGTTTAAGTAGATTCATGTCTTCATCTATCAATTTGGGTTATCCAGGTGATGAAATTTCCTTTTCCTTTGTAGATTTTTCTTCAATAGACCACTATGGTATCTCAAACCCATTAGAGGTCTTATGAATTTTGGGCTCCTTCTTCATCCCTTCATCCTCACTAATTTTTATAGGTGAGGATTCTAGGGTTGTCTTTTTTCTTTTAATTTTGTGAGACTTACTAGTAAGATGTCTCTTTCTCTCTTATGTAGAGGGATTCTTCCTTTTTGTCTTCTTTTTCTTTTTAGGAGGGGGAGCTATAGAAACTTGCTCTTCCTATGCAACTAGTGATGGAAGAACTTCTTCTTTTGAAGAAGCCATGGTGGAAGAATTTACTTTTTATGATGAAATAGTTAGAACAATACGATAAGGAATATTCTACCTAGTTTGTTTTGGTGGAATTTCATCCTTTGTGTCCTCGAGATGTAACACTAAATTTCATCTTCTCTTGCATGTAAAAAATACTAGTGAAAATTTAGTGGCTATGGGTTGACTAGTTGTTCTAGTGCCTGCAGTATCCTCTTGTGTTGTTTGATAACCCTATCCCTTGGAAGATTCACCCTCATTATTTTCCTCCTCTTTTTGAGGTTGACCATTACTTAAGGTTAGAAACTACTCGTATTTAAGGTCAAGTATATTATTTCTTATTCCTTTTTTAACGAACAACTAAATCAAATAATGATTAGACAAGGCTTTCTCTACACACCTTTGGTATTATTTAAATATTTTTCTCATGATATTCCATAATTGGTTTGGTACATTAATAATCCTCTCATGCCTTAAGTGATTCAAAAATTTAAATTAGAGAGTATAGATCAAAGAGTACTTTCCTTCACATATTATATATTTTATGATATATGAGGCCACTTCTCTCTAGGCTAGGGGTAGATTCAATCTCTCTACACCTCCTTTTTTTAACATGAACCTTTCATTGTCTTGATAGAATTATTGTTTGGCTAGTTGTCCATTAGGTTTCTCTTCCTAGTTTTATCTTGTTCTTGGCATCCCAATAACCTGGCTTACTAGTTCTTCTGTAATTAGAAATGTGATGCCAAATACTATCGCATGTTATCCTATAAAAGTCTTTGTAAATTCATTATTGAGAGGTTATAAAAAATGTTGTAGTTTCTCAAAATAGGTAGCCCATATAACATTGTTGAAGATGGCCCAACTATCTATGTCTCCTTGTAACTACTTATGCTCTGAGGGTTCCCTTCTCACTAATGAACCTCCCATTATAGATATTTTATCTTCCTATCAAATATTTCAAATATATATCTCTTTAAAACACCCAGTTTACCTTCAAATTTCTACCTGTAGCAAAGTAATTTTCTTTACTAATGGTAATTTTGGTTGCAAGATACAACAATATCTTGGTTAGGTATTTTTTTATTGAATGAGATATGATCTTGAAATGGGAAAGAATAAAATTGATTGTTTATTGATTAAATGTTGGTGTAGTTATAGCGTAATCATAGGCTTTAAATTTACACACATGGATTATCCAAGAGTTATTGTGATTGATTACCCACAACATGCTTGCCGCCGACATGAAGTGTCACTTGTCCCTAAGTGACATGGTATGTGTAGGATGTAAAGAGATATGATGGGGTCATTATGAAGGTGTGAGTGGTGATTTGGCATAGCTCATGACAAGATTAAATGAATGATGTTTTAATGATTAGATATTATTTTTTAGTATAATGCATGTTATATTAAAAAATAAAGTGATTTTCTATGACTAAAAGATATATCATACATTTTTAACCATTTATTCCTAGGGTTACAGCACAAGAAATTTATATGTGAGTGTTTTATAGAATGGAATATTAGCTTGTTTTTTCTTCATGTAATTATTACCCTAGTATTCATGATTTTTCTATATTTTTACCCTTGGGTAATTATGTGATCACAATAGCCTTTCCTTCAATTATGCCCTCAATAACCTACATGCAATCATGATGACCTGTAAAGGATTAGAGTAGTGGTCTTGTAGTGGTATAATATACTATTTTCATCCTTCAATAAGGTAGTTACTATAGATATTTGTTTTTTTTCCAAGTTAGATCCATTATGAACATGGAGGGAGGGTGATGGTATTTGTTGCTCGATCTCCTCTATATGATCTTGATGATGGCTTACTTTTCTTCTATCTTACTCCTAGTGAGTGATTATGTTTTTTGATATAATCTTTATTTAGTGAACTTTTAATTTGGAAATCAGTTGGTTTATCAAACTTGTGACCTATGCTCCAAAAAACATCCTAGATCTCTTTTATTTACGTAGTGAAATTATTTTCCTTAAAGTGACTAGAAGCTTAGAATGGTTCTTTTATGTCCCTAGAGCCAAAAAATCTAGTCTACAACACTCCAAATGGAGATTATAAGTATATGCATTTATTGTAGCACTTACTTTATTATTCAGGGGTATGGTCATTACTTAACAATGTTTGAATTTTTTGCTCTGATCTTCCTTCACTCCACCTCTAGCTTGTCTAGTGTCTTTTGTGAATTTCTCAATAGCTAATAAACAAATCCATAGCTCATAGTTTGTGAGGAATTAACCTAAAACTACTAGAGAGGTTTATATAAGGGTTAAGATATACTTATAGTAACTATAGGTTGATCATGTAGCCACTAAAAATTTGTGCCCATTGGTGAAGAAAGTACCTACAATAGCTATAGAATAACTCATAGTAACTAGAGGAATTGGTTCATTAACAAAAATTCTTGTATCAATGGTGAGGGTTCCTATATTAACTAAAAAAAATGGATGTTTCTTGTAGTAGTTATGAATATGCCCTCAATAGATCTAGGGGCACCTATAGCCCCCCTTTTCCAGAGTTGTTTCCTTCCCATAACAACTATAAGTATAACCTGTAGCTACTAAATATTGAGGTTAGAAGAAACTATAATGAAATATGTGTTATAGGAAGATGAGTAGCTTTTATCAAAATGATTCTATGTTATCCATTTTTGGCTTTTACCCCTAAATAACTAGCTAGTTGGTTTTCTATTTCAGCCCTTTCTACATTTTGGGTAGCCAACAATCTAGTTTTCTCCATAAAAAATACCAATAACACCCAAAAACATTTTTATTATTGTATTTTTTAATTTTAACTACTACCTATAGTATAATTTTTATTCTAGGTCCTTACCATGTCAGTTATGAGTTTGGCTAGTCAAGGACTATGTGAAGATCTTAGTCTACATGAAAGAAGAGGGATATAATGTTCTCCTTGCCTTATTTATCTACTTATTGGTTGGTTATCCCTATAGTTGGTGAGACATCATGCTGATCTAGCACATCATTAAATCCATTTTGTAATTGCTTGCATACTTTCTTGGTAAATTCCTTGAGTGAGTGTATTTTTGTATAATTTTAGCTTGTGACCATTGACTAGTAGATAAAATCTTACTAGATCAATGGTCTAGAGTTGCACTACTCTATTTTCATGAATAAGCTCAATCTCAAATGGATCAAGCCATCTAGATTGGATTTTATCATTGTAATCCTTATATTTTGAATAAAATAGAAGGGCCCAATATCTTGTATTAAATTTCTTGGTCTTAATATACCTATCATACCTTCTAATTTACTAATGTTGTAGAAGTTTTGTTTTATAAAGTGCTTACTATTTATATTCATCCAAGTCATTAAGTTTCAAAAGCCTTTCTTTCTATGTTTCAAATATATCCATCCCAAGTTGTAGTGTTGTTCATAAGGTCTTGTGCTCAAATTTAAATAGCAACATAGGTTTATTCCCATAGACCAACTCATATGGGGTCAATCCTATAGTGTTCTTCCATGTTATTCTTGTGATCTAGGAATTTCACTCAAGAGAGGATGGTTAGTATCATGTTAGTGTCAAAATGAAAACAAAGTGAAAGAAACACACTAATTAACATAACATCTATAGGTCTAGACACTAGGCAGATATTAGTTAACAAACATGAATAAAACACACAAATAAAATTCAAAATAAACCTTCTTTTACCTTTTTTGGATGCTCCAAAATACTTCTTGTAGTGGCTTTCTCAGCTTGTGCTCATAAATTTTTCATCAAAGGAGGCTTGGCTATCTCCTTTTCTCCTTGGCACCTTTGGCTTTGGCTTGGATTGGCTTAGAATCAATTTGGCATGGTAACACTAATTTTAATGGTTTTTAGAATCATATTTGCATTCTAAATTTGTACCAAAATAGATTATAAATGATGTTCATGGCCTCTCTATTTATAGATTTTTGAGATTGATTAAAATCAACATGAACCATCCATCTCTAGATTGAGATGTGTGGCTAAGGATTAATCAAATTATGTAATTAAAATTGATAAATAGGCTCATTAATATTTGTGATAAAGGAGAAATTAAGAGGAATGGAGGTCATTGATAAGGCATGAGAGGCATGAATCATGATATTTGTTGCATTTATGGCCTAGGGATGTCTTCCCAAGAAATGAGGTCACTTGATGATGCAAATATTCACTATTCATTTCCAAGAATAAGTATTAAACAAGTTTACATGGAATTATTAATTAGTATCTAATTTGGTTTAATTATCTCTTAAGCATGATTAAGCACTTTGTGCCCAAATTACTCAAATTGATCACAATGCCTTAGTATTGGTCTAAAATTTGACTGGATTGGAATTGGAAGTCAATGTTAGATGCATTGGATCTGTTATCCCATTTAGGATGTTGTCAACACAAAACAACAAAGGCATGTGTCTCATGTAAGAGATTTGATAGGAATGAGAAATATAAAGCACCTAGGTGTAAAATTGGCATTATAACTTGGAATTATCTAATCAAAGTTAGTTGGCCCATAAATTGTATTATCCCATTTAATGATACTCTAGCCAAAATCAGCACTTGAATATGTCAGGTTCAAAGCTTTTAATGTGATTTAGTATTTTTAGGCCAAACTGTGCACTTTAGTTGGAAATTAATCAAAATCTTGATTGGAGGTCATTGGTGACCATATTTAGGTGTCTACAATTCTGTATGCCCAAATAACTTTAGGAAGTCTAGCCTTCCAATCCTTATAAGACATACTAACAATCTTGGTCAAAATATTTTATAACTCCTTGTTGATGACTCCCACCTAACCATTAGATTGTAGATTATATGGAGTTGATTTCATATGCCTAATCTCATATTGTTGGACTAGGG
Organism: Torreya grandis; assembly: GCA_037957365.1. Lineage (NCBI taxonomy): Eukaryota > Viridiplantae > Streptophyta > Pinopsida > Cupressales > Taxaceae > Torreya > Torreya grandis. Next base: position 1,283,735 of record JARHVA010004363.1, on the reverse strand, counting down.
AGATAATTTAACTAATAGTAAATTGCAGTCCTTGATCAATGACTATTTCTTGTGGCACACCATATATTATGAATATTTCTTCATAGATCAAAGATGTCACCTTTTCATCCCTAGCATGTGTAAGAGCCTTTACTTCCACCGATTTAGTGACATAATATGTACATATAAGAATATATTATTTGTTATTTGATTTTAGATCAAAATGTCCTAAAAAATATAGGCCTCATTTATCAAATGGTTCAATCACCACTTGAGGCTACAAAGTCATCTCATCTGAATGTGTGGGTCTCTCCATACATTAACATCTATCACAATGATTTGTATACCTTATTGCATATTGATGGATTGAGGGATGATAATAACTTGTATTCAAGATTTTTACTACTATTCACTTGGCTACAAAGTGCCCTCTACAAGGTTAATCATGGAATGATTTAAGGATATATGGAACTTCATCTTCTTTGAGAGATCTTTTGATGATGGAATTAGGCCCATTATAGAAAAGGAATCTGGACAACTAGGAATACCTGTTCCTTTTTTGAATCAAAGATATTTTTATTTAGGGAGGAAGTGTTATGGAAGTAGCCTTGTTACAAGGTAGTTATCAATATCAACATACCAATATGTGGTTAGGGTGAAGGAGAATAGGTGCTCATATAGAGATGAGTCATCCACTATGTTATCCTCTTAAGGGGATTATAGTCATGATAGAAATTTAGATATGACATTGTCCTTCCTAGGCTTATCTACAATAGTTAAATCAAATTCTTATAATAAGATCAACCATCTTATCACTCTACTTGGGACAACTAGTCTTTTCATAAAGTACCTAATGGTTGCATGGTCTATATGAATAAAGACTTGGTAAATCATTATGTAGTGATGGAACTTATTGATAGAATAAACTACTACCAAGAACTCTTTTTTAGTGAACATGTAATTTAATCTTACTTCTTATAGGTTATTTCTTACAAAATATATGAAATGATTGAATACTTCACATCTTTGGTCTAACATAACTCTCAAGGTAATATCTAAAGCATTTGTGTGAATATGGAAGGGAATATTCAAATTATAACCATGTATAACTAGGATGGTGGTCAGTAATTTATTTAATTCCTTAAAGGCTACATCACAGGTAGGAGTCCATATGAATTTGATATATTTAGTTAGGAGAGTAAACAACGGTGCTGCTACTTTTTTAAAACTATTTATAAATATTCTATTGTAGCCAACATGTCCTATAAAACTCTTGACATCCTTATATTTTTGAGGTATAGGTAGAGTTTCTATTATGATAGTTTTTATAGAGTCAACATTAATTCCTTCAACAGATACATGGTGGCCTAGGATAATAGCTTCTATCATTAGCATGTAGCATTTTTTGTGGCTTAAGGACAAATAGTTATCATGATAGAATTACATTAGTTTCTCGAATTTCTTCAAGTACTCATCAAATTTTTCTCCATAGATAGTGAAATCATCCATGTAGATTTTTACACATTCATTGGCTAGATTAGAAAAGATACTCAGGACAACCCTCTAGAATGTTTTAAGAGTGTTACACAACCCAAAAGGTAATACAACATAAGCATAATTACTCTAGGTACAAGTGAAGGTGGTTTTATCTTGGTCCTTAAGAACAATTCTAATCTAGTTGTAACCACTAAATCAATCCAAAAAGAAAAAATATTTTTTCCCTGGTAGTATATCCAACACCTGATCAATGAATGGTAGAGGAAAATGATCTTTTCTGGCTGATGTATTAAGTTCCTTGTAATTAATGCATACATGACACTCCACATTTTTATTTGGTATAATTACCAATGTTGAAACCCATTTAGTACCTAATATGGGGTATATAAATCCAACAGTTAGGAGTTTCTACAATTCCACTTTAACTATTTATCTAATAACTAGATTCATCCTACATTGTGTCTGTCTGATTGGTTGACACTCCTATACTATATAGATGTGATGTGTACATGTTTCTAGGATAATTATTTGTATATCCTCATAATACCATGAAAAATCATGTTGGTTTACATGTAACATGTTGACTAGGTGTTCTTCCTCATTTGACTTTAACTTAATATTAATAAGCAATGTTTTATCTGGAGAAATTTCAATTTGCTTTGTGAGTGCTTTCATAATCTATAAATTAATGATGGATATATTTTATATATATATATATATATATATATATATATGAGGTAATAGCTGATGGAATGTTTCTTTTATAGATGCAACAAATTTATCATTTACCTATAGGTTGCCAAATGGCCACTTTATGCATTACAGGTTGTTGGGATCTTTAAGATTAGTCTGGTAATTATTCTAGAGAATATTTGAGAGAATTGTATCTTTCTCTTGATTATCCAAGGTGTATTTATAGTTCATGGCTAATATAAGAATAAAGGGAGGCTATTCTACCCTATCTTCTTTATCCTATAATGTATGTTATAGTTTTGAAGATGTTTGTATTGGAGGATAGAGGACCAACTTCTTAGTACAGTTGCCATTAGATATCAATATGTTACTTGATCTATAGTTGATGAAGGCATTTGTTGTGGCAAACTAAGGTTATCCTAAGATGAGAGGGTATCCACTCAAATTATACTTTGGTTTCATCATAATGAAATTTGAAGGAGACTCCCAATAATCTATAATAATGACAAGATCTTCAATGACTCCTTATGGTCTGAGTATAGACCTATTAGCCATTTTTAGCATTGTAGATGTGGGACAAATATTATTCAACTATAATTTTTTCATGGTTTTAATTATCATTAGATTTATTATAGCCCTAGGTATATTAATATATTGAATAGCTATTGGTCATAGGTCTAGACTATTACTAATGGGTATCATGAATCTAAATATTTATTTAGTAGGGTGTTTCCCAGCATAGTGTCTACTAGCTAGCCAATCACATGCACTATATTCAGATCCTTCTTCTTCCTTCTATGGTTATGTAGACATAGGTATATTATAGATTTAGAATATATGGGCACATCTTTGATGGCCTAAAAGAGAGGAATTTTAACATAGAGATACATGATCTTCCCTATGAAGCCAAATGTAGGCTTATTTGTGTAGCACTAAAGGCTAAGACATTCTATAAATGGTGGGGATACTTCATCAAAAAAATTATTTACTAGTTCAAAAACTTCTTGTGGTGGTGAAGGTAGGTTATCATGATATTATATAGTTTGATAAGCTATCTCAATTATTATGGGTGGGGTTGGGGGTGGTATAAATTTTCCTAAACATAGGTAAGCTTCATTGATGTTCACTTTATACATTGGGTACTAAATAGGTTTAGTACTGAATGTCAGTTGCATCAACTTATTTAAAATATTTTCTATAGGTTGGATAGGGAGTTGATTAGGCTTGGGTATAGCTTGTGTATTAGTAATAAGAGTAGGAGGTTTTTGTTGCTACTATGGATGGAATCCTCCCTAATAGTTTCCCTAGGGATGATTGGGTCTCTTGGGCTATTACCACTATTTTGTGAGGGGTGAGCCTTATGTTGGCTTCCAATATTGTATCCAAGGTGGGGATATATTTTTTGGAGGCTACCAAGAGGTGGAGGGGTGGTTTTTCTAAGGTGGCCTCCAACTAGGATTAGGAGGTTGGATGTTCATCTATGCACTAGTCCAATTGGGAGTAGTATCTACAAATTATGAATTGAAAAAGGTAGATTTCACAAAAGGTGGATTTTCTCCCATACCTAGATAAGATGGTCATTGAACCCATGGATTTATTTGTGAAACATAGAAAATTTGTTCTGTCTCTCCTCGTATAATGTGTATCTCTACTATTTATATTTCTTTAGCTATGATGTTATCTACTTTAGCCTAAACTTCATGACACCTATAGTTTATCTTCTTCTTAGAATCCAAACAATAGATGGTCAAAGCTTGATCCAAGGCTAGTTGATATTGAATTGTGTTTAGGATATCTATTTGGGTGGATAAATGATATCCTATTTTATGTCTTTTAATAGGTTAATAACTTCAGATTTTGATAGGCTACTTACAGTTGCTAGTGGAAGCTTACTACCCTAAATTTTGTTTATGGTAGATCTAGAATAATTTTTGCTTAGCTCTTTGATGTCTAAAAATATCATTTAGGATATATCTACCTCACTCATTAATTATAAGGCTTCCAAACTATATTATTTAACTCCTTTTATGAAGATGGTTTTTAGAGGCTCTTCTCCTAGTGTAATTTACTTGAATTTCTATACACTGAACATGAATTGTTCAATGTAATCTTCCAAAGATTTATCATCTTCTTGAGACATCTTGAATATTTCAGTTATTATATAATTTATTCCTCATCCATACTCTTGATCCTTATCCATAAAATTATTTTTCTTATCTTCCCAATTATGGACTAAATTACTACTTAATCCCATGAACCAGTGAAGTGATGAGTCTTTGAGGGTGGCAGGAAAAAGTTTCCATTTTTTTGCATCCTGAATATAGTCATAGATTATATAGAGGTTATAAAATTCAAAAAAAAAAAATTCTTCGTCTTCTAATAACATACCTCTAAAATTTGGCAAGGTTGAGGGTGAGTATTTTTCATTTGTGTTATGCTTGTTACATCTAGAATAGGAAATTCAAAAGTAACTATGTTTGGAGCCCTATTGTTTTCTATAAATTATCCTTATCCATTCATGATGGATTTTCTTGTGATATGGATATAAAAATTAATTAGGATCACATCCTCAAATTCTATATCACTCCCTTTTTTATCATGATAGTAGATGTTTATCTATTGATCCATAATCATTTTACTAGATGAAAAGTTTGAAGACTCTCTTGAGATTTCTTTGATTTGTTTCAAAAAGCCTTGCTAGAATGCTATTTTGATGTTACTTTCTAGAGTGTTTGGTTAACTTAGTTATTCCCCTTCATTTCTTGTTACTAACTCAGCTAATGATTCGTTCACTTTTATTTCCTTTTTCAAAGCCAAGAGTACTTGTTCTGTAAGCTGCCTCCTTTAATTTATAGTGTTCCTTTCTTCAAGATCCCTATGGATTATGGTATATATTTTAATAGGATTCTTAGTTACTATAGGTAATTACAGTTATTTATTGATAGGAAATTTTGGCTTGTTTTATAAGAATCTCCCTTGAAAATGTCTTTCTCTCTACATAAGTGTTGAGACACTCCTTCAGTTGTCTTGTCCCTTCCTACACAGGGTTAGTTTTTTTATTTTTTTGGTTTTTAGGGGTTGTTTCAAAATAAATAGATATAAAATGTACAAAATGAAAAAAAATGAAGGAATGCATAAATTAAAACAATAGGAATTGAAATTTTATCTCTATAAAGTAGTAAATTTATCTAATGAAAGTAGGAAATTTACTCTGGAAAGCAAGAAATGAAAGTAGGAAAGTTACTCTAAATAGTAAAAAATAAAAGCAAGAAAGTTACTCTAGAAAGCAATAAAGTTACTCTAGAAAGTAGAATATGAAAGAAATAAATTTAATCTAAGAATTAATAATTCACACCTCCCTAACAATAGTGCCAAAATGTTGGCCAAACTTATTACCTAGTTAATACTAGATTATTAAATTTGCTTAACATTAATTGTCAACCTAAGGTATGTAGGATTTTCAAGGATGTTGTAACTATATATGTATTATTGATTCATAGGATAACTTAATTATTGGTTTTAGTAAAATGAAATTATGTTAATTTCACCATATATATATATACAAGGAAATTATTATAATAGAATGCAAAAATTCTTCACACTTATGAGTCACACATGTATCACACTTCATATAATTAAACTAGTAATAAAATCAACTCACAAAACACACTTTGATCTAAAATGGGTTAGGATATTCACTACAACTCCTTCTGAGGGAGGACTCCTCATTCAAAACTAAGTTCTAATCCTTCATTGAGAAACCTACAAAATATTCTTATAGAATAAACCTTTTCATTACTCAAATCTATAGTAATTAAAGATTGTTATAGTAGACTACAATATTATAGAAATTAGAATGCAATTAATTTCTGAAATTTCATCCTTAATCTAATTTAGGTTTTGTCATTAAATACATAAGGTAATTAATAACTCCAACTAAAAACACTAGACTAGGAAAGGTATAAATTCCATACAACTAACCTAGTTAACTTTAGTTGGTTAGTAACTTAACATTACTTGTTTTTAGGCCTTATTACGTAATGAAAAATATATTTTTCTTTACTGTCTTGCTTCTTTTTCTCCTTTTCATTTCCCTTATTCTATTCATCCTTTGGTAGCACATCCAAGTTTCACTTCATGTGATGGGTCTGTATAGCTATTATGGAAGATCCTCTTTAATAATTTACTTTGTTTCTAAGATAGTTGGATGTGTCCTTAAAATCTAATTACTTATTATCATAGAAATGGTTTGTAATGTGTAGTGGATATAGGCTCTTGTAGATGTAAGCCTGCATTTGCTATGAGAAACCTATAGCTGAAAGCCTATAGTATCTATGGGAAACCTATAGGTGGAAAGCTTGCAGCTTGCTAGTCACTACAAACTAAAAGCCCCTTTTGCTAAGGGCTTTTGTATAAGTGTTGTGACCAAGCAATATTCCTTCAGTCTGGATTCACAAGTATAATATAATCAAAGAAAAAACGTCATTAATCCATAACACAAAATGTATATATTAATGCACACATATAACCATTAATTTATTCATTCTTTTACAAAATTTATGGATAGTTATAGGGATTCATATTAGAAGAAGATATATAATTAGGTATGGATGAGGCTATAAATAGAATAATTAGTGGCCTCATTACCTAACTAGGGTATCTTATTTTTAAACTGATTATGACCACCTATGTAAAAAATCAATCTTTTCTACCCACCTTTACCTTTTGGTCTAATCATTTTCCTTCTTTCGAGGGGTCGATTGCTGACCTTCTTTGCCAAACGCTCCCCCAAAGGGGAATCTAGAGATCATCCATCATTGTTTGTGGAATTAGGCATACATTAAATTTTAATTATTTGATAATGCATTAATTTTATTTTATCTTGAAATAATTTCCCAAATGGGTGAAAACTATAGACACCCAATTCTAGCCACAATTGGCTTTCAACTAAACTTCAAACTAATTCCTACCAAACATTGTAAATTAATCCTAAGAATCAATGAAAGTCATAATATCATCTATGCATCATTCATCAAAGCTCAGAATCATATTGAATCATCCCTATTTGGGATACTAGACCATATGAAACAATAATATCTCACAGATTCACCCCCAATGGCTGTGCAACATAACAATTATCAGTTTGGCCCATAAACCTATTAAATGGGACACTTGATTAAATATTAAAAGAGATAAAATGATAATAAAATCAATCATATAATTAAATAACATTAAATTATTAGATAAATTATCCATTTACAATTAATGAATATCTAAAAATGGAAATTCTAAAATTTAAAACATAAAACCTTTTCTTTATTGCCTTTATGAGTTGACAAGCTCTTCCAAAATATCCTAAAATATCTAATATGAGATCCATACCTAGTAATTGAAAATCATAATTACATGGATTTTTTTAACTTAACTAGAGTTAATATCAATTCACATAGGGTTATTATGAACCCATTCCATGTTTAAAATCAACCTTAGCTCACCTTAGTTGAGATTTAACTTTTGAGGCTATAAATACTAGGCCATACCTATTGATTTATAATACCTATTGATGTGAATTTATCATGCATAAATTCCTTAAAATCTTTGATAGTGTAAAGTTATAATGCCAATTTGAAGAAAGGCAAGCCTTGTAAATAGTGTTACCATTCTAAATTCTTAATCTAAAGTTCTGAAGAAAGGTAAAGCCAACAAATATCCATTGATGAAGTTCATTGATGCAAAAAATGAGAAAACCACTTCAAAAAACCATTTGGATCTCTAAATAAGATAAAAGAGTCTTTTCTTTTCTGTTTTAGTTGTGTTTACATATGCAATATTGTTAATTATGCTCTCCCTAGTGTCTAGTCTAGAGGTGTTAGGATTTTAGTGTGTTAATTTGATTTGTTTTATTGGACTAACAAAAGATTAACCTCCTCCTTACATATTATTTTTTCACATCCAAAAAAAAAATTCATCCCAACAAAAAATTCTAAATTACTAACAAGTGTCATTTCAACAAGCATCAATCTAATAGTAGGTATTTAGCCAATAACAATGTATTTCTACATAGTAGGTACCAAGTACTTGAAAATAATTGCATTTCACCCAATAGGTATCACATGTGCAATAAGGATCCAACTATTAACTCATTCAACAATAAGGATATAGTCAGTAGCATGTTCCCTATATTGAATAAGGTTCAACAAGTAAACAACAAGTTCCCTCCCAAACACAATAATGCCAACACATTCTATAGAGCCAAATATCATTATTGTAGTGAAAATTTGATATCCAAGGTTATGTATCCAATATGAATGAAAATTTGATTCAATAGTATTGTATTCTATACCATAATATAAGCCTAGTGCATGGATTCATATACTTTTCCATCCATCTAATTCGACTAACATCCCACATTATACCTACCCTGATCAAAGTAATCCTTCATTGACTACACAAACTCAATAATAGGCTACTCCTATTGATTTCCTAGTCTAAGAGTTATAAGAGATGAAGGATGTAATTCAAGCGATATAGGTTAAAAAAAACAAAGAAATTCAAATTAGAGGGGATATGTTCTTATCCATTCAACATGGAATATTTACAAATACCATTTCCACCAGGTCATGAGCTACCTAAATTTGATAAATACAAAGTCAAAGGTGACCTTAAGGCACATCTAACTGAGTTATTTATTACTTTCTAGCTAGTGGCTTATAATGATATATTTGTTTTTACTCTTTCTAAGGAGTCTAGCTAGAAAAGACTTGGAATAATTGTTGAAATTACTAAATAAATTTGTATCTACCTTTGATGATCTCTCATAGAAGTTTGTGCAACACTTTTAATATAATATCAATCACAAGATTATTATTACGGACTTAGGACAAGATAAATAGAATAATAAAGATAGATTTGATGCATACTTACAATGTTTGAGACCCCTATCAAATTGGTTTACTCATAATCTACCAAATAAATAATTAACTACAATATTTACAAGTAGATTATACAATAAGATATCTTACCATATCTAGTTGTAGTGTGCTCACACATTTAAAGTTTTATAGAAAAAGGAATCTAGATTGATAAATCCCTTGTCAATAAATGCATAATCAATTTATTCTCTTTCAATCAAAACCAAAACCAAAATCAATGCTAGAATCATAATTAAAACCAAACTCAAATATCAACTTCAATGCCACCTCAAGCTAACAAGAATGAAAGAACTAAACCCTACATCCATAATAAAAATGTTGTTGGTAATGGGGTTATTAATTCACATCATGTTCATATGGTGTAAGTACTGACTATCTATATACCTCCACCTAATCAATAACCACTTCCTCCATACATTCTATCAAGACCTCCACACAACCAACTACCATAAAATCAAAACCAACTACAAACCCATCCTTTGAGGAGAAAACCATCTATTTCCCATGAATTTAGTGACCTTAGTGAGCCCATTGAGCTTGTGTTTTGAAGGCTGGTTCAATCTAATATGATCCATTAGCCTATACCAAAGCCATTTCCTTAAGATACTCCTTTTCCTGATTGGTACAAAGAAAATGAATTTTTTGAGTATCATTATGTTAGGGAACATTCCATCAGATATTGTATCCTACTCAAACATATAATTGAGAACATGATAGAAAATGGGGAGATAGAAAGATAAACCCATTATCCTAATAATAATAATAATAATAATAATAATAAAAAACTAGGTATGTACTAAAATATATTTCCATAACATATAAACCAATAGCAGAACCAAAAATAATAACAGTGGTAGAGACTCCACTACAAAATCAATAACAATAATGCCATCTAGAACAAAAACAACAAAATGGTCATAACTAAGGTAAAAATGATCAAACCAACCAAGGAGGTAATCATGTCACTATGTATACCTATAAAAATGTTGTAGGAAATGCTTTAGGAAATAATGTTTCCACCATAACTATTAACCCTAGACCAACTACCAACAAGCCTGGACCTTCACACAACAATACGTATTTGTTAAATAATACATACCACCTTCCTAATACCAATGATTATTCTATAGGATATGTTGATAATTGAGCACCACACCTCCCATGTATTATCATTCCAAACCTTCCTAACTACCTAGCTAACTATCAAAGCCAAGTTCTAGATCAATATTATGGAATCACAAATCGATGTGCCAAATTCACTATTAGAGGACCATAACTAAATACTACCAATTATCCTAATCAGCCTTCCATGCCTATCAGAAATAAATAAACTAACAAAAATGAGGGGAAATATTATCATATTTTGGAACAACTCATGAAGACCCCTGCACATATATCCATCATGGATTTTTTGCAAACATCTACCGTCCATAAAGACATCTTGAATGATTATTTAAACTAATCTCTTATGACATATGATATCACTCTAGATAAATTCCAAACTATGGTAGGACACTTGGCTCCCAGCCAACGTATCACCTTTGACTAAAGTTATGTATCTTATTTAGAACCTCTACATAATAACCCATTGTATATTTAAGTTGGTATAAGAACCATAGTGTTAAATATGTCCTTGCAGATAATGGTTTAGGTCTCAACATTGTATCTCTAAAGTTAGTCAAACATATAAGATATACAAAAACCAACTTGAGCCAAATACCATCATTATCAAAGCATATAATAATGAATAATGGGAATCTCAAGTTATCATTATCCTAATAATAGCCATTGGCCAATTGACCCATGATACTTTGTGTCATGTTTTATATTTGGAACTATCTTGCAATCTGTAATTAGGTTGACACTAGATCGATGAAATCAGGGTCATACCTTCTACATTGCATCAATGTATAAAGTTTGAACATTCAGGAATGGAAGTGACTATACATGTTTATCTTTAGCCATATCAATATTTTAAAAGTCTTGAGGCTAAGTATAAGAGCTAAAAATACCATTTTGGCATGAATCCCATGCCCAAGTTAGAGAGTAATAGAGCTAAAAGATGAAAATCTATTGAATTAGGCCCAAAATCTAATAAAATTGACCCAAATAGATCAAACTCTACATCATCCATGCCTCCACTAGATATTTACAGTTATTTATGTGTCACTGACAAAGGTATTAGATAATGTAGTACCCATAATGCATTACATGTAGCCAAATTTCCCATAAATCCTAAAGATTATGTGATACCTATGGATAAAACTACTAGTATGGCATGGGACACCAAAGGAAAATCTCAACTAAATAAGCCTATTGTCTTCAAATTAGCCTTTAGCCTAGAATAGGATCCCTTAGCAGAAGATGATTCATGGATCTACACTAGTGAGTTATTTGATTGTTACCAAAGTATGAAGTACCCTATTCTAAATAAAATTATGAATCACCTAACTTATAAAGACCAAATCCTTAGGTTACATCAACAAAAAAATATTGAACCAGTTTCAATAAATAAGTAAAAGGGAAATTAGGATGTTGGATTTTAACCATATATTGGTGACCCCACATACCTAATTCACATTCTAACACAATGACTAGTGATGATGATGTCAATAGTAACACACAGTTTAATGATAGCATCTATGATGGCCTGGCCACAACAAACCTATTTGACACCCATACCATTTACATTGTTAATCCTATTTATCAACCTTCAAACTTAACCCTTTGCCATCCCTAATTGATATACTAGGACCAATAAGAGTCAAGAGTACCATTACATGAGTTTGAAAATGATGATAACATCTATGGCTTTCTAAGATTAAGAATTCACATACCTCTTGGAGACAACAAGTGAGGATTTGTTATTATATTGGATTTTAATACCTACTTTGGAGAGCTAGTGAACATACCTAGCCAAAAATAAAAGTAAAATCAAACATTGAGGTCTGAAAGTGGAAACCTCTTTGGGGTGATTTTTGACTAGGGAAAATGTAAAGAAGAAGGCTAATCTTTTGGTGAAAACTAGTTTTCTATGCCATTAGATGGGGATGTTCACTGCTCTTACTATAAAGATTAGGATACCTTTAACCCACAACCTAATTATGGATTAGATATCAACACTGAATAACAATGATTTTTTTCACAAATTACTGAAGAGTGCCTAGAGGTATTTGTATCATGGTCGGTGCCACCAATAAGATATCATGGTTTATCCTACTTAGGAGTATTAGAAGAGATACACAATCTATAAAACTTTATTGTTGCAAATTAACTCAACTCCTTACCAACTATTCTAGATGATGGTTCTACACTTCTAGTCAAAGATGCTTAATAGATGAATATTGGGACTCTAGAGGACCCAAGGTGGATTAAACTAACACTGTACTTTATTGAGGATGTGAATAAAGATTTTAAATCCTTTTTTATAGAATTTTTTGACATATTTACATGGGCCTACTTAGACATTCTTGGTTTATACCTCAACTTGGTTATACACCATCTCATTTTTTATCCTAATGCCAAGCCAATTAACTATAAGTTGCGTAAAATGCATCCTCATATGGGTATGTTAGTAAATAAAGAGTTGGAAAATATCCTAGATGTAAAATGCATCAAGATAGTAGACTATTCATATTGGTTTTCAAACATTATTCTAGTAAGTAAAAAGCCATAAGGGAACTAAATTTGCACTAATTTTAGAGACATAAGTAAAACCTAACCAAAATATGGATTTCCTCTACCTAATATTCACATGATAGTCAACACAATGGATGGATATGAAATTATCTTGCTAATGTATGTGTTTTCAAGGTATAATCAGATTAGGATAGCACCAAAATATTATCATAAGACAATGTTCACCATTCCATGGGGAATGTTTTGTTATTAGGTAATGTCATTTGGGCACAATACTATTATAGCTACTTATTAGAGATTTATGATAGAAATTTTTCATGACATGATGCATGACATTGTTGAGGACTATGTTGATGATATTTTGGGTAAATAAAATACCTGTGTCAATCACCCAACCATGTTATAAATAATTTTTGAGATACTTCACGAGTATAACATTAGGATTAATCTAAAGAAATGTGTATGTGTCATCACTTCTAGAGAACTATTAGGTTTCATTGTCTCTCATAGGGGAATTGAAGTCTACCTAGCTAAATTCTATGTAATTATAGAAATTATACCATCGTATACATTAAAAAATTCCATAACTTTTATGGCATGATTTAATCTATCAATAAATTCATCTCATAATTAGCCTATAAATGATATTCATTTATGCACTTTATAAAGAAAGATGCTACATTATCCTAGATTAAAGAGTGTCAAAAATCATTTGATCAACTCAAATAATATATTTCCAACCCACTTATTTTGTTTCCATCTATTCCAAAAAAGTCATTACTTATTTACCTATCAATAGCTGAGAATGGCTTGGGGGAACTTTTGGCATAGCATGAAGAACATGAAAAGGAGAATGACATATATTATCTGAGATGAACATTGGTTGTATATGAACATAACTATATGTCAATTTAAAAATATTGTTTATCTATGATGTTTTTAGCCCAAAAGATACATTATTATATGCTAAACAACAAGACCATTTTTATTTCTAATGTAGATCCACTCAAGTATCTACTTTCCAAATCAGCTTTACATGGCCATATGACAAAATAGATAATATTATTAAGCAAGTTTAAAATTGAATATGTTAATAATAAATCCATTAAGGGTAAAGTACTCACAAATAAACTTATTGAAGCTCCTCTTCAAGGTAGTTAGCCTCTCGCATTTGGATTTATAGGTTAGGTCATTATGACTAATGATGAAGTTGATGCACCTCTTGAGGCCAAATAGTATAAGATGTACTTTGATGGATCCTTCATGACACATGAATCAGGGGTTAGAATATTGGTTGTTATGCCATAAGGGGATCTCAATCCCAAGTCTTTTCATATTGGGTTTCCCTATACTAATAACATAGTTAAGTATGAAGTGCTCATTTTAAGGCTTCATCAAGTAGTACAGTGGAACATTCAACATTTACTAATATATGGTGATTATAAATTAATCTTCAATCAAACCACATATCATTATAAAACCAAGGATGATAAGTTGATAACCTATAAAGGTATGGTTGATATTCTCAAGTAATAAATTTATAACATATAATTTGAAATAATACCTTGAGTGAATAATATAATAGACCATGGTATGGCCACTATTGTTTCCATGATCTAAATCATTGATAGAACTAGGGATTATTATTTTATTGTTGAGAATATCTTAGTGACATCACATGAACAATCGGTTATTGAGATGGTTTGTGACATTTTTGGTAGCACATCTCCCTAGTACTTTGATATATATGCCTAACTTCAAGACCAAACCATGCCTCCTGATTGATCATGTAAAAACCAAAAATCCTTCACCCATAAATCCTATCATTATACCCTACTTGGACCAACCTTGTATTACATAAGCTATGATGGAACTTTGCTTCATTATTTACCTTTGGTATAATTTAGACTAGCATTAAGGGAAGTCCACAAAGGATTATATGGGATCCATACCAATAGGGTAAGCTTAGCCAAAAAAATACTGTCCTAGTTATTATTGGTTAGTAATAGAAGTAAACACATCTAAATATGTAAAAATGTATTTTAATTTTTAGAAGCATGTCAATATGATTCATACTCTTTCCAAGACACTAAAACCATTGATGACACCATGCCCATTCTCAATGTGGGGGCTTGACCTTGTTGAGAAGATCAATCTAACCTCTTTAGATGGCCATAAACACGTCCTAACTACTACCAAATACTTCAATAAGTGGGTGAAATACATTCCTCTCACTTACATCACTGGTAAGTAAATATCCAAGTTCATATTCAACCATCTCATTTTCCACTATGGCATCCCCTCCAACATTACATCTCATAATGTGAGATCATTCAAGAATAAGGATGTGAAAGAACTTTTTTCTCAATACCACATCAAACAAAATTTCCCTACCACCTACTATCTATAAGGTAATGGATAATCTAAGGCTTCTAATAAAACCATTTTTAATGTTATGAAAAAGATTGTCAATGATGATAGTCATAATTACAACTTACCACTATTTAGCACCCTATGGGAATATCGTACCACATTCCATACTCTAAAAAGAAATACACCATATTCATTTATTTATGAAACTAAATCCATTATTATCATTGAGGTTGAGTTTCCTTCTCTTCAAATTTAATTGTATCACATCTTCAATGATAAAGATTACATAGTGGCTTGCCTGCAAGAGCTATACCTCCTCAATGGTAAACACTTTACCATTATGAATAATCTTTAGGCTTATCAAAGCTGACTCGAAGGCAAATATAATAGGCCCATTAAGCATCATGAATTTGAGTTTGGTAATTTGGTACTAAAGAGAATCATAATAATGTCAATGTTGAATCCAAAGAAAATTAAAAATTTTAACCAAATTGATTGTGACCCTATGTAGTTATTACCAACTATGGTTCTAGAGCATACAAACTCACTACACTAGAGGGAGAAGAGCTTGATGAACCCATGAACTTAATACACCTCAAAAATTTATAGGATTTAGGGAATTGGATTATTGTCTACAAGGATCATCTAAGTTATGCCACATTATGCCTATTCTTTGTACTAGACCCCTTATTGTTCTACCATACCCTTAACCCTTCACCTAACATTTAATTTTACCTAACCCCACCTATCACATTTGGCATTGGTTCCATTTCATTTATACTTCAAGTGATTTTAGTGGTTGATAATATATTAAGTTCCAATAGTTGTTTTAGAATTTCATGTTTAAATAGCAATATATGAAAGCAATATGATAGTGGATTTGGTAGTTACATATTTCATTTGTTGTTATGCTTGACTGGAGCCACTGATTATAACCACCTTTTGGAAAATTAGTGTTCCACCTTGTGCTAATAATTATAACCACCTATGGGAAAATTAGTACCACTAACCCTTCGTCATTGTTTCCTAATTATAACCTCTTATGGGCAAATTAGGAACAACACCTTTATCATGTATTATCACATCACCTTGCCATTTGTGTTTTACCTAGAACTTGATGATACTTAATTTGATTCCTTTTATGTAGGTAGAACTATAGTGACTATAAGTCCTAATGGGAATATGTAAATAGTGATCAATTCACATTGAGGTTAAATTAGTCACCCCTTCACCATAACAACATTATTTTTCAATCAATTTATGTTTGAATGTTTTTTCTATTTTATGAGCAACCTAAGCAATGATCTCACCACTTTTTGAGTTTGAATATCATATGTCTCATAATTATTGACTAAGTTGATATGCTTAGAAAATTCCAACAAAATTGAAATTGTTTCAAAAACCCCTAAACATTTTTAAAAGATCTAGAAAATTTTTAAAATCACAAAAGCATGAAAATTGCCATAAACTTTCCATGTGAGATATAAATCCATCATTTTTATTAGGATGAGACAACTTCTTTGTTAAATTTATTTATAAATCACCTTGGTCTTTTTCCTCTCATTTCTAATAGAACTATATCAGCCTGAGGTTTACACAAACTATGTAAGTATCACCTAGATACATGGGGTATCTCATGTTAGCTCACATGTACCTTCCTTTATTTTTTTACCACTTATTTCCCTTAAGGACCCTATAACCCTTAAATATTTAATAAATAAACACTTTTCATTTATTTTCCCCATCCTTCTTAGACTTAAGCCATATGCTCTTACCATTTTGTGAGTATTCTCATCTTATAATATCTCTATTTTGTGAGCTCATTCTCATTATAAGCCTTAGATGTAGTAGATAATATGAATTATAATTTATTTCATTTGTGTATACCAATATCTTTTCTTTATTTTGGTTTTATCATAAACCATACTATCTCACGTCTGTGTGATTTGTTTGTGTTGACATTTTCATGATCATAGAAGGACATCCCCTCTTTTCTCGTGTACTCACCATTTTCTGAGACCAATCCTATTTTCCTCTACACATCTATCATGTTTTCTTATCATCCATTTTCCTCTATCCCATATCCTAGGAGAACTATATTGGCCTAAAGTTCACATTTGATCTTGTGTCCATGGAAGTATGTAGGTAGAATCCACTTTCCTAGTGCATCTAGAGTTAGATTGGGTACCCCTTCCTTTTCTTCTACTCGCCCCCCTCCCATGTTGTTTGTCATCTCATTTTGTTGTTGTATACTATGATCTAGGGGAAATTTTAATTTATATTTTTTATGTTATTGTTTCCCTATATCCTAGGGGCAACCTTATACCAGTTACTCTTGTGTTGCGATAGTTACGTAATTGATACTTAGCTTAGGGGTCATCATTCCACCAAAAGTATCACCTTTATTACACATACACGAACAATTTTATTTATTACACTAAAATTTTGATTAACCATTATTTGTTTCTTGTCATTTTTTTTTATGTGTGTTTACATTAGTTTGCTTCCTACATATTTGTTTACTTTGGATTTTTTAGTTGTTTTGATTTTTTTGTTAACTTTGATTTTATTGTTGTTTTTTTGTGTTTTTATTTTGTATTTCTTGGTGTTTTATTATGTTTTTATTTTATTTGTTTCTTTATTATCGTATGATTATTCCATTTTGTTTACACTTAAGTCTTGATTATGCATATCATGTAATTCAGTTGTGAACTTTTGTACCTACTCTTGCACTTGATTTATTTTTTATATTTACACTTGGGATTTCATTATTAATATATTATTTCTATTTTTTTATACTTACATTTAAATTAAGTCTTCCATACTTAATATATGAATTTTCATTTTAGTTATGCATAACTATAATGCGTAATATAAAAAGATAAAGAAAAACCATGCTCACAAAGTCTTTTATAAATAAAATCATCTCTTAGATGGTTAAAAACCAACCAACAACCCTCACCCCTACCTCAATTCATGAGTAATCAAAAAATTCAACATACGATTTATTATATGTTTATATAGATGAGCATCTCTACATAAGAATCCATACGAGTCATAAAACATACTAAGATGATAATTTCCAAAGAATGTCTCCTACCCTTAACCCAACATTTTTGGGCCTCCCTATGAGGCCAATTTCACAACATGATTTATTAGTATATCTCTCATTTTTATTTGAATGTTCATCTTAGAAGTCACATTTAGGATAGAGATGTGTTGTTATGCTTTGATAATACTATCCTTTTTAGTCCTCCCTCTAAGACACATTTCACAACATGATTTCTTAGCCTATTTCCCATGCTTGTTTGAATGTTTATATTTGAACTCATATTTTGGATAAAAATATGTTGTTATCATTTGAAAACACTATCATTTTTAGGCTTCCCTTTGGGACTAATTTCATAACATGATTTATTATCCTATCTCTCATGTTTAATTGAATGTGAATCTTCAAACTCACATTTAGGATAGAAATATGTTGTTATCCTTTGCCATCACTATATTTTTGGGCCTACCTCTAAGACCCTTTTCACAACAATATTTATCAACCTATATCCCAGTTTGTTCAAACATGCATCTTCAAACTCACATTTAGGATAGAAATGTGTTTTTATCCTTTTCTAATGTATGTGTTCCTATTTATAACTACCTTTGGGTAAATTAGTGTTTTATTTTTGGTTATTGATTATAACTATCTTTGGGAAAATTAGTATCCATCCCACTACCCTATTGTGGCATCCATTATTGTGACTTCTTGTAACTGCCTTTGGGCAAACCAACATCACACCCTTCATTATTGACTATAATTTCTTTACAAAAATCAATGACTATGTATCTATTACTATTTATAACCACCTTTGGGAAATGAATTAATCCCACCCCTATTACTATTTAGATTGTGTCATTTTCTTCATTTTAAAGGAACATTTGAAGACTCTATTTTTAGAACCTACTCCCTTAAGGGGACATCACAGGCTTACCAACCATTATTTTTAGCATTAAACATTTATGTTAACAAATTATTCATTCGTCAAATATATGTTACTATTATTATGTCTTTAAATGCCTTCTCAAATAGGGGTAAATTATAGACACCTAATTTTGGCCACCTTCATGCCTAAATCAACATTTAGTTTAATTTCTTGAGAATGACATATTTTAAGTATATAAATAACTTAAATTTACCAAATTTATCTTCTAATGTATTTAATTACTCAAAGATATGATGAGGCTAGCTTAAATGTTGTATTACCCCGTATACATCCCAAACCTAGTTCAATTCTAACCCTAGTCAAATTATGACCTAGTAATTTGTCATTTTTAGAATATTAATATATTAATTATGATTTTTAAATAAATTTACAAAATATAAAAATAAATAATTAAGACTAATTATATTTAAAATGATAATTAACTTTCCTAAGTAAAACCTAAATCAAATTAGTGAATTTCATTTACTAAAAATGAAATTTTACCAAAAATGAAGTCAAAGAGTCAAATGAGCTAATAAATTAATTTTTTATCTCATAAATATTAAAATATATGACTCACATCTCAAAAATAACTAAAGTGAGTTATCATGCCTCACAAATATTAGAAATATAGGTGTCAAGATCTCATGAGTGCCTTTAACCCTCCTAGAGTTAGATTGGCCTAACTAAGGTTAGTTTTAACTCAACCCAAATTATAATTTAACCTAAACTACCCATGGTTAACATTATTTATCTAACCTATAAATAAAATTTACCACATAGTTAATCCAAGAAGCTTTTTTTCATAAGGTTATTCTATAGGAGTATCTTCTTGAAGTCTTTAAGAGTAAAATTATTATGCTAAAATTGTGCCAATCTTTAAAACAAAGCCACAAGTGACATTGGAAAGATGTTACCTCCATATATGAGCATTTTTAAGAGACTAAAATAATCATAAGCTGAGCACAAAAAAATTTATGCCAAAAAATAAACACCATGTGTGACAAGGGAGGTAAGAATTTATATTGTCTTTATCTCTTTTTTGTAATTTTGTTTATTGTGTTGTGTTCCCCCTTAGTGTTTAGGCAAGAGGGTTTAGTCTTAGTGAATTATTGTTGTTATGTTTTCTTATTTTAAACTATCAATAGACTAATCTACATGTTTTTCCTTCTTTTAACTCTTAAGCTACAATAACAAGGCAAAACACTCAAAGAAGTGTGTAAAGTAAAAACACAAGCAACCAGTATAAACATGTCATAGTGGCCCATAGATTGAATATGTTATAAAATATCAATTACATAGAATATAAAGTACCCTATATAATGTATAATCATGAATAATAGGCATATTTAATTACATATGTAAGCTCAAACATGATAATGTAGATTGATCATCGAACCATATAATATGTGTGTATCAAGATTATAAAACTTAAATTCCCCCAAGTTATTAGTGATATGAGTGGAGGTAAATCCCAACAACCAAAAGTGTATTTCATGTGTGTGTGTGTGTGAAAGAGAGAGAGAGAGATTAAATTATATGATAATACTCAAAATGGAACTAACACATAGATGTCATGGAGCCAATATAACTTGTAGGTGCTAAAAGTGTTTTTAGAATTTTGAATGTTTTTTATGTTTTTGGTGTTTTTTGGAAGAAACAAGATCATTCTATTATCTCATCCAAATAATGATCATAGGTAGGTACCCACTAAAAAATTGGTGAAATAAAATGGTTGTAATACCAAGGAGTTTGTATAGGTGAAATACCTACCATTGCAGTATTTATGATGATTGAAATATTTATAATAGGACTCTAGGGTTGCAAAGTGATAATATAAGGAATAGGGATTCTTGGAACCCATATCTATGTATCGTGTGGTTTATTTTAAATATCAATAGTATGATCATTTTTAGGTGCTCTGGATATTTTAATATGGTGTACATAAGATGAGGATTCCATGGAACCCACTTTGTATCCCTCATGTAAAGGTATCTCAAGTACTAACCACCTAGTAAAGGGGATTGATTATTTCTTACTCTTTTATGGTGGATTAGCCTTAACACACTTTATAATTAACTAACTAGGTATGAATTTGTCTTGTTCAAGAGGATGTTCATATGGAATATTAAAAAGTATAATTAACTCATTGGCATGAATTTAAATGACACACCCATGCACTATATAAGGTACTCCTTAAAGAGTTTGTATCCAAGGTCATCGAAAAATCATATCAAAGACACTTGTATAAGTTATAAATGATAAATTAGTAACCATATATGTGGGGCCTACTTATAAAGGTAGATAAATCTCACCAAGAACCTTTTGGGAGGTCTTAAAGAATGTTTTACCTAATCTAGTAGAGGGGTGTAAATCATGATGAGCATAAACCAAATGCACAAGTAATTTCATCTTGTAAAAATTTATACTTACACCATTATCAATCAATAATAAAAACATATTAACTTGGGCTGAATTATAAATATGGATATGTAGTTAATAATAAGATGGTACAAAATAAACTATTCCTAGTTTACTTCTCAAAATTTCATTATATAAAAAATCTAATTGATAACTTTAAAAATTAATTTTTTAGGATAATTTTGAGAATTAATTGATATCAAGGTATTCTCTAAAGAATATAGAATGAAGATCAAAGTCATCATCCTTAATTTCATTATCATCACTTGAAATGGTAGCTTTTTAACCACATGAGGTATATGTCTCATGTAATTACCAATGGCCCCATCTAGTGGGTGTCCATAATATGATAGAGGAGGATATACATTATATGACATTTGAAATTTTGGTTTTTTTTTTGTAATGGTCTTGAAAAGGATTGTTAAATATTTTTTTCTTATGGTGATCATCAAGTTGTGAACCTAATTCCTTTGGAGGATCATCAAATGTAATATATTGGTCATTAATGAGGTGTTGGATCTTATCGTTTAGGGTAAAAAATATATTCGTAAAACTCCCATGTCCTTAGTGATAGTCATAATAAGCATTTACATCATAAAATTTGGGTAGAGGTTTATTTTCATAAACCTCTGTATAAGGAGGGAGAGATATAAGATGACGCTCTAGCAACCATATGAGTAATAAAGTAGGAGACTCAGGTGAATGTGTAAATTGTCTCCTTAGTACAATAGATAGGAAAATATAATTAGGCTATTATGAAACTATGTTAAATGTGGTTATTGTTTCATTTTTAGGCTTAGGAGGTTTTAATTTATAA
Organism: Torreya grandis; assembly: GCA_037957365.1. NCBI lineage: Eukaryota > Viridiplantae > Streptophyta > Pinopsida > Cupressales > Taxaceae > Torreya > Torreya grandis. The sequence continues at coordinate 1,261,410 of JARHVA010004363.1, read as the reverse complement.
CTATGTTTAATTGTAAATTTGTTATTAGATATAGATGCAGCTAGTATGTCTGATACATTCTTGAGCTTGTTCAATGACACAAGATTCATTTTATGGTCCCATAAACATGGAATAAGTCAAAAAAATATTGAAATTTTTTTAAAAAAATTGAAATATGGAAAGGATAAAGTAAACTTTGCTTGAATATGTCTTGTAAATTTTTGTCTAGCATAGGATTGGTCATTTTGGCTAGCATTGTCTTATATCTCAAGACATATTCATTGACTAGTTCATTGGTTCTTTGTTTGATATATTAAATTTGAGAATAAGAAAACTTTTCAATAATTTTAATAAAAATGTGTGCCAAAAAAATATTTTTAATAGTTTTGAATGGTTTCACATATTATAGAGGTAAGTCATAAAACCACCTTAAAGCACAATACTTGAGGCTCCTCACAAATAGTTTGGTAAAAGGTTTATAATTTGAAGAATGATCAAGGCATGATACTTAAAATTTTTCAATATATTGTTTGGATAATACTTTACATAATAAAATTTTAACTTAGGTACAAGAAATATAGTTGGAAAAGGGTGCAAGCAAATCTCAAGTGCAAGAGGGTTATGTAACACATCTTGTGCATCTATAACATGTGAAATTTTTTAAACCCTTTTGTTAAATGTTTGTAACCTTATCCTACAAGGTATTTATGACATGAAGGAGGTGATTTAATTGTAGTCCCAGTGAGATTTTGATTATCAATCTTAGTAGTCACCATAGGGGTTGGAAACATGTTTTGAGTAATAATAGGCATTGAAACTGGTATTTATGTTGAAACAACAAGTTGATAATATATGTATCAATAGTAGTTTTAGTAAATAAATTTTAGAAAACATAATTTATGCCCCCATTAGGTGTACTAATTTGTAGTGTGGGATGATTTATAGTACCTTCTATGGATTCACCATTACTATGTGAGGTAACATTTATTTTATCTTGTTTTCTTATTTCATCTCTTGTAACATATAAAGTACATATTTAATCCCTTTTATCTTGAGAGGAGTAATAAATTATTCTTAATATTCCATTTCGAATTGTTTTTTATACCAACATTGTCCATTACTTCACAAATGAAAAGTTGTAGAATTTTAAATATAGTGCATCAATTAGAAAAAAATAGGAAACACTAGCTTGGATATGGTTTGATGTTTAAAAGATCAATTTCACCAAATGTTAAACCCTAATTTTGATAAGGATAGTATTTAATGGTTAGGTTTAGTGATATATAAATTATATATCACAAGGATAAATATTAGATCTACAATAAGCCAATTTATCTATTAATCTTAGATGTACCATATGCTGAAATTCTAAAATAGATATAGGTTATTAATGTAAAGTAAAAATATGCTATATGTATAAATGATATAATATAAAGTATTTAGTTATTAATAATACTAATAAAATATTGGATCTTATATATGAATGAATCAATTAGGAAGATATTTATGGATCAATTATCGGATTCTAGATCTAGTGCCTTTATCTCTTTGGATAGTCACATTAGCCTAGGACATTTATGTCAATACTAGTGTCTGATATCACTGCTAATGTCCTCTTTTAAATATGAACTAAAAAAATATGTTAACACCTAGATGTTTTTTGGTTTATCTTCATCTTTACTTTGGTGAATTGATATCTAGGTCATGGATTGTCACTTCTGGTAAACTTGAAAAACCCTAGCTTTAAAACTTAAATATGACATTAGGGTAAAATCAGTTAGTGGGAATATTGTTTTTAGATGACCCATAATGATCCCACTATTAAAGTATGTTAATTACATATGCAATAATATATAATAAGGCCTTATACTTGAGTAGTTATCCCCTATGTGTTAGATTGTGTGTGAATCATCTAATGTGTAAATAAAGTAAATTAGTGACCTAGCTTATAACTTAGAAAATTTGACCTTATGATTTCTCCTTTATTAATTTAGACTTATAATTGGGTTTTCCTTATGAATAATGCCAAGATAGGGTATAATAATAAATATTTAAGTAAATTGAGTGCTGCTTGAGTGATCTTTTATTTTGATTTCTAGGTGAGGAATGAATGAGGGTTGATATTGTGTTTATAATAATCATATCAAGATATAAATTGCATTAAATAACTTAGTTTAACCATTGTGATACATTTCATTTATAAATTGGATGGATTTAATGCACTAAACACTTGTGTTTGGCCATGATTATAACATCAACACTACTCCTTGACTTAGATGTTAGTGTCCAAGGAGACAAAGAGTAAGCATATGATCAAAATTTGTTGAGGTATAAGATAAGTACATTTTAATCATTCTAGGCAAGATAAGATTTTTGTGTCAGAAATATTAGGTTGTTAAAATGAATATATATGCTAAGGGGCATAATATAGAGTAGATGTGAGGCTTGCAAAAGCAAGGCATGTTTAGAACTAAGAGGAATAGCCAAGGTCATTATTTTTCCAAGTGTAAAAGACTAAGGTGATACATAATCACAAAATATCATCTACATATACTAATAATGGTCTAGTATTTATAAAACTTGTCAATTCACATTAAAAAATTATACATGTTAGCATGATATAAAATAGTTCAAGTCAAAAATTAATTATGATTCCATTCCTAACTGGTAGAGGGTATACTTAATGAGGCTTACTTATCACAATAATGTTTATTAAGAGTTATAATAGTTTCACATGGACACCCAAATATTTATTTATTTTATTTATTTAAAGATTCAAGTGATTTAAATAACATAAGACTATTATAATTATATTATGTAAGATATTATAAAAACCATACAAATATGAATGCTAGAGGAGGATTTATTGCACTTACTAAATATATATATGACCAAGTAAATAAGGAAGAGATTTAAATATTTTATTTATGTTGTATGATGTTTTTTGTTTGTTCCAAGATATCATTCTCCCAAATGCATCTATTGGGTTAGATGCATTGAATGATCTCAAGGAACAATTAGGGGACTTGCATCCTCTCATTTTATAATTGATACTAAGACATTCTAGGGAATTAGTTTTAGGTATTGGGATCCATTAAATATCCTTATTTGAATAGATCTCTAATATATGTAATGCTATTATCAGAGGCTAACTTCATGTTTTCTCACTAAGACCAAAACTTACACACTTCTAACTAAGACCAATTTCAACAAATTTACTTATGATCTCTAATTTTATTCACTTCACAATTTATAAAAATGGGAAAGACCACTTAGGAACAAATAAAAATTAAAGGGAGAGAGGGTAAGGTATAAAAAGGATCTCTCTAAACAAATGGCAATACAAATTATTTAAGGAACTAAAATGTGCACAATTTTAGTTATACCATTGTATGTTAATTTTCAAGATGGATCAAATTTTAGTCACACAAGGAGAGATTATAAGGAAAAATGGTTAAATGCTTGATTACAAGATTCCTTTAATGAATAAACTGAAAATAGGACTTTTGTTAACTACACCATTCTTCATGTACTTTAAATAAATTGAAAGAACCAAAGAGCCTAACTAGAATAGTAGAATATTATCCTACTTAATTCATAAAATCCATAGAAAAGCATAAATTACATTCTTTTAATATTAATTTTAATCCATTTTTAATAAAAAATAATGTGGAATATATATACACACAATATGTTTAAACTTTATCAGTTATTTATACTTTTGAACCTATCGAGTCTCAATCTATCTAAATGCATGCCTTTAAATGGTGCACTAGGAAAGGAGTGGGAAAACTATTGGTGCTTCATAATATTTTTTTTCCCCATACCACCATATAAAATCAACACAATTCTATCACATATGTTTCCCAAAGCTTTGACACTTCCCATACATGCTTTTCCAAGCAATTTACCACCTCAAATAGCCCCTACCTAATTCAAAACCTCTTTTTACCATCCTTCAGACATGGTCAAATGGACCAACCCTATTATATTAATTGAGCACATTATGAGACTAATTCAACCCAAATAAATTTGTCTAGGACATAAATTATTTATTTCCTGAACAACTTGGTTGATTAGTCTAACAATATCAACTAAAACTTTATAAGGGTTTAGGTTTAGATCTAGCTATATACACACACCCTGTTGACTATTTTTACCCTTGGTAAAAATGATTCAAACACATAGGTAAAAACTTTGTCATGAATTGTTTCTTAGGCCATTTAACTCTAATAAATGATATATTAGCCTTGGTCACTCTTTTCATTAGTTTTCCATGTCACTTTGGGTTTTTTCAAAGGTCAAAAATGGGCATTTAATGATTTTTACAAGTTTATTGGGAATTTAAAAATTATAAAAGGTTTAATTAATGTTACATGTGTCCTAAGGGATCATAAATAACTATTTTTAACTGACCAAGTCTACAGGTGCAAGTTAGAATCAAGAAAACACTTGAAAGAGAAAGTTTTTAGCCACTTGTATAAACTTGTATAGATGTCTGTAGGTGATATCACTCAAAGGATGTCTATTTATATTCACCATACTCACTTACATGATCATATTTATTTGGTATCTTCATAAACTAAAATTTTTACCTTTCCTTCCCCATTGCTCCTTAGAAGGGTCAAAACTAGTCAAAGACTTTCACTCACCATATTTTGTACAAGATGAGTTGGGAGGAATGGATCTTGGGAATGATATCATAATAATTTAAATTAAATTTAGTTATATTTTTTCATATTTATTCCTTCTCCTTTATAAACCATCTTTAAGAAGGTTCAGTCCTCAAAGTTACTTATGCAACCAAGTAGGGTCCATATTTGTCTATAATAGTTGAACTCATAAATGGCTAGAGATGTGTGGTTTTGGCATGTATTTTTAAGATCATATTAGGTCCTATATATGGTATTTAAATCATAAAACACTTCTCTTTAAATTCACTTTATGTAGGATTCGAAAGTGTGCTTATTTTTCAAAGTTGGTAGCCATATATGGGTAACCTGAGTTTTGCAACATGAAAGAGAGCTCTAAGGGAGGTTTAAATGTGCTTGGGTCCATGTTTTAAATGTGATTATATTAAATCAAATTGTGATAAATGAAATAAATTTATCATTATTCAATTTAATTTATCCAATTTTCCTTGTTTACTACCCTGTTAGCAGAGTGTGGTCACAATCAACTTCTAAAGGAGTTCAAGAAGTTGTATAGAGGTGGGAATGTTAAAAACATATGATGGATTTTATGTTTGAGGATATAAAATATACAAAGGTTATTATATTTAATTTTATTTATTTTTATATACTATTCTAAGGTAATTTTTTCACATTAAATAATGATCAGATCGTATTGGATTCTTAGTCCCTGAAAGTTGCAAATAGTGGCCTTGGAGGTTTTTGAGGACCTCAATAAATACACTTTCAAGGTGATATAGAAATTAAAATTAGAAAATATTGTAACCCTATATACCTTAAAGTAATATTACAATTTTTAGGTTAAAATGGTAAGTGTAAGATGGAGTTTAAACACCTTGAAAGTGTTTGCAAACACACTAAAAAGGGTAGTGGTGTCTACATGAGGTTGATGGAAAAGTGACCTTGAAATTATATTGGAAGGTTATAAATATTAAATCAAGATAAAACCATCATAATTTATTAAAATAAAACTCCTGATGTAAAATGATAAAAAAAAGGTGAAGTTTGGAGTTTTGACCAGTAATGCATTCTCCCCTATCCGTACATAGGTCTGAGAACAAACATAGTCAAGTAGGATTGCAAATAGTGAGTTCGAAGTGAGATTTTAGACTTCATGTTGATATTTTAAATATTAATAGAGTGTTTTATATTTTAATAAATTCATGGGAGGATATAAAACCTACCAAAAATCCCTAAACACCATCGTAATCACCTACAACAAACACCCTAAATAATGATTCCTCAATAAGTAGTCAGTGGCCTAGTTGATGGTTTCCAAAAGGTAAGGAATTGTTTAAGGAGACAATGAAATATAATAAGTAATGAATAGGTAATATAAGTAATTAATTATCCATACATGTCCTAATAAATTTCAAACTAATCAGTAAATCCCCTCATACAACCTATACCCTACTCACATTCATCAGGTTACCTTGTCAAAGTTTGCCTTGAAAATGGTGTTGAATAGAGGTCTAAAACTTGGATTTGAAGGTTTATTTTTGGTACATTAAACCCTTGTGATTTTTGGAATCACCTATAATTAATTTTTTTGAATAAAAGGAAGTATAACACACCCCTATTTTATCACAAATTAGGGGCAATGTTTTCATGCCCAAGGAGACAGTTTGAAGAAGAAAGGGGTCAAATCATAGACCAGAGGTCAAGTGAGATCAAATGGAGGTTTAAATATCTGTAAAACATCCAATGGAGCATGATAAATCAACCTATAATATTTTTAATCAAGAAATATTCTTTAACAAAGAAGGGTTACATTCATACATGATGAAAACCCTTAAGCTTAGAAGCCAAATTGAGGGTCATGTGCATTTTTTACTTAACCATGCTTTCCACTTGAATAGTTCACTATTACAGGGGTATTATAGAGATGCTGAAGCCATAAACAAAGATACAAACTCCATAAATCCATCTATAGGCTCCTACATTAAAACTAATGACTCCATCAGTATAACTACAAACTCCATCAACAGAGCTTCATTACTTTCACAAGCCTATTGGAGAGTGATCTTGGTGATAGGTGAGGATGAGATTGTGTAAGAGAATGTCATGATGAAGAAAAATCATAATATATTTGTAATCATCCTTATAACTCCATCTTCTCCTCACACATGAGAGATTTGTCCACCACTTACTTTAGAGTGCTCAATAAAGCCCATGATGAAGGTAGTTTCCAAAAGGAAGAAAGATTGAGAGGATTGTTAGGCCACACTTAGAAGAGGAGGATAATTTGGGATATGATCAAGTGAAATTAAGTTTTTTGACATCTTTTACACTTCATTCTTATGATTTTTAATTGATGATATAACTTTGACACTTGTCCTTTTGCCTCTTCAACTTCTCTTTTCTCTCTCATCTTCCAATTTCTATAAATGTAAGCCATTTTATCTATTGAAAATATTTCTAACTCTTAATATGGTGAAGCCCTACAAAATTTTACCTTGACTTGCACATAAGTTAATGAGAAGTAAGATTGTTATACTCTATGTCTATTTTCACTATGTTTTGAAGTGATTCATCTTGAATGTCAAGTATAGATTGAGTTCATCTTGTTTTCATACAATCCTTGAAAGTGTTGCTATATATAAATCCTCTCTTAATAGGTTTCAAGAAGTGCATGCTACTGCAATAGATTCTTTAAGTGTGTATGAGTTTGGTAGTATCATATCTAACCTTTTCTTCACTTTCCTTCATTTTTTGAGTTTTTATGTGCCTTCATGAGAAAAACTAATGCTAGGGAGATCCATTAATGGTGTTGAGGCTAGTTTGGTTGTCTTAGTTCATTATGTAAATTCTAAGTGTATGAATGGAATAAACTCTTGGTGTATCACCTACTAGTATAGGTTTTATTGATGTCTCTTTCTCTCTTTTTTCACCCATAATAGGTAGTTTTAGTAGCATAATCACATCAAGTCATATCTATGGAAATAAAGCTTAAAATCTAGAGGTTTAACTACACTATAGGTGCCCCACACACCTAGAAGTATTCCCGTGTTGGGCAAATCTTGAAGAGGCTTGACAGCCTCTTTTACGGTGAAATATTTGGAGACACCAATTTTGGCACACCCTATGGGATAAGTTCCAAATAGTTGGAAGATTATTGGTGTGTCTTCTGTCTTATCATATTTTAGAAGCATCCAATCAAGCACCAATGGTGACTCCAAATGAATTTTTGGTTGTAAGTAGTCTAGGTATCTATTGTTGAAGATTTTGATCAATACTAGTCTTTTCATGTGACTTATGAAGTTTATATGGATATTTACTAGACACCCCTTATAAACCTTTTCATGACTCTTTATATCATTCTAAATAGTCCTATCATAAATACCATCCTCCCTATGAGTCATGGTAGTCCTATGGTCAACCTAGTCATTTCCAAATGAGTATGTTATTATTGACCAACCATATAACCCATATTCATCTTAGCCTTGTCATGAGGAGTCAAAAAACACCATTAGTTGGGTGGAAAATTATGAATCTTTGAAAGCCTTGGTTGAAGAAATTAAATAGCTGAATCACTTTATCCAAGCTTACTACACCTCTCATTCTCAAAATGTGTGGGAAGTTATCCCAAAGTTTCTATAATTGGAATAGCATATGAGTGTGCTAGATAAGTGTTGTGTGAAACTCTTGGTGGTATTTTAGATTGGTTAAGAGTTTCCATTGGATTGTTAATGGACATGTGGGGGTTTGTTGAGGAAGAGAATAAATATATCATTTGTGAAGGATTGTCCATGGCAAGAGAGGATTTTAAATGGTGGATTGATAGGTTAGAGATATGGAAAACTCAAGAGGCTATGGAACAAGTTGTAGTTGTAAGAGAATCTCCAAAAATATATGAAGAGCCTCAAGAAGATGAGTAGGATGATGAAAGATTGTATGAAGAATATCTCCTCCATATTTCTCATCCTATCTTACCTCTCCCTCAAGAGCCCAATCAAAAAGTTTCACCCATCTCCATGCCAATCCATGCACATCACACTACATCCCTAACCCATATACCTATATATCTCTCTTCCACCATTCCTCTCCTTGAAGAAGAACCTATTCAATCCTCAAAATAGCCTACTAGTTCTAATCTTCTAACTTGGGACCAAACTATGAAGTCTTGGGGAAACAAAGAGGTTAAAGGAGAAGTCTAAGAAGATTATGAAAATAATGAGGCGGCTATAAGATAAAGTGGTGTTACCTCAACCCAAAAAAGCCTTGTTACTATCCAAGAGTCATTTAAGGATTTTTCTCTTTCTTCCATATCCATTTATGAGCCTCTCACTACACGTTAAATTCTTTCTTTAGCTCATTCACCCATTTTCCACCCTCCCACCTCATCTCTTCTTGAAGAAGAAAATAATTTAAGGTAAGAATAAAAGGATGAAAAAACTTAGTTTCTAGTAGAGTAAGAGGATGACACAAGTAATGATGAAGAAGAATTTATCATTGGAACTCCACTTAGGGATATCAAGCATAACTCACCCTTCTTGCACCAAGAGAAAGAAGACACAAATTAACTTATATATGATCATAAGAAGGATGGGGATAGAATTGGAGTGGACCATATTACCAAGGATCAAGATGAGGTGTTTGAAGAAGAAGTTTATGAGGAAGAGGTGATAATTGATGTGAAAGATGACAAAGAAGAATGGATACAACATATTGAGTTTTTACAAGAGCTTTAAGAAATTTGAAAGGTTGAAGGAAAATAATATGAGAATATAGAACAAGAAGTCTCAATGAGAAACAATTATAAGTATTGGGAAGATTACACTAAGCTCCTTGATGAACTTGAAGAACTTACAATTGACAAACCACTTTTCCATTCTCAAGACATCATGGGGAGCTAAGAAACATGCTTTGGTGAGGCATCATTGGATCATGTAGAAACTAAGGAGTCTTATGAAGAAGCTAAGGTAGTTGAAGTGAAATAAGTATTAATATTTGTAGGTTATTTTTTTGAAGTTGTCTCAGCTACATTAAAATCCATGCCAAGAAGATTGGCCAACAGCATGAGAAATATGAAGGCTTTAATTCTAATGTTAAAATGGAAACATGTCTCATGTATCCCTTAACTATATCAGGAAATAAGAGTTTCAAAATTTCCCTTTGATTTATGAGGGAGAGATTATTTCAAGATAGTGTGTGTTTAGTTTTTTTTTATATCAGTTTGTTGTTGTGTTCCCTAAGTGCTCTTGAAGCAAAAATTATGTGTTTCCTTCCCTTTGTTGGTGTGTGTCTTTGATTTTGTGTGTGTGGGTCAAATATATTGTTTTACTTGATAAAAATGTCTATCCAAGTCAATTAGAGTGATCATATTTGTGACTTTATGCCCAATGGAAGTGTAAGGCAACTGGTCTTAGGCACAACAAGCATGCCACCCCTGCGAATCACCAAGAATGTTGACAATTTTTACTCCTAGTAATAATTAGTCAACCCCATAGGTAAAAAAATTGTTTTGAAGTATTTCATAGGTCATTTAATGCCAATAAATGTTATATTATCCTTGGTCACTCTTTACATTAGTGTTCCATGTCAGTTTGGGTCTTTCAAAGGTTGAAAATTGGCATTTAATGCTTTGTATAAGTTTCATGGGAAATTTTAAATTATAAAATGGTTATTTCACGTTCCATGTGTCCTAAATGGTCTTAAATAACTATTTTTAACTAACAAAGTCTATATGTACAAGTTAAAATCAAGAAAATAATTGAAAAAGTGAGTTTTAAGCCACTTATACAGACTTATACAGATGTTGGTAGGTGAAGTAACTTTAGGGATATATATTTATCTTATCCACACTCAATTACATGATCATATTAATTTTTTATCTTCATAAACTACAAATTTCACCTTTCCTTCCCCATTGCTCCTTCGAAGGGTCAAAACTAGTCAAAGACTTTCACTCACCACAGACCATACAAGCTGAGTTGGGAGGAATGGATCTATGGAATGATATTATAATAAGTCAATGTATATTTAGTTAATTTTTTTATATCTATGACTCCTCCTTTATTAACCATTGTTAATAATTTTTAGTCATCAAAGTTGCCTATGCAACTAAGCAGGGTCTAGATTTGTCCAAATTGCTTAAACTCATAAATAGCTAGAGCTATGTGGTTTTGTCATGTGGTTTATAGATCATATTAGGTCCTATCCATGGTATTTAAATCATCCAACAATTTAAATCTCTTTAAATTCCCTTGAAGGAGGATTTTAAAGTGTGCTTATTTTTCAAAGTTGGTAGCCATATATGGGTAACCTATGTTTTGCAATGTGAAAGAGAGCTCTAGGGCAAGTTTTTAATGTGCTTGTGTCCATGTTTGAAATGTGATTCCATTAATTTTAATTGTGAGAATCATATCAAGTTACCATTATTCAAGATAATTTTTCTAATTTTCCTTGTTCACTGCCCTGTTGGCAAAGTGTGCTCACAGTCAACTTTTACATGAGTTCAATAAGTTATACAGAGGTGGGAATGTTGAAAACATATGATGGAGTTTATGTTTGAAGATAAAAAATATCCAAATGGTCTTATATTTCATGTTATTAATGTTTATATCTTATTACAAGGTAAGGTTTCTACTTCAAATAATGATCAAACCATATTGGGTTCTCAATCCCTAAAAGTTACAAATAATGGGCTTAGAGGTTTTTGAGGACCTCACTAAATACACTTACAAGGTGATATATAAATTAAAATTGGAAAATATTTTATAAATATAAACCTAAAAGTACTATTCTAATTTTTAGGTCAAAAGGGTAAGTGGAAGATGGAGTTTGAATAGATTTAAAGTGTTTGGAAACACACTAAAAAGGGTAGTGGTGTCTACAAGAGGTTGATGAAAAAGTGAATTTGCAATTCTTATGGAATATTATAAATATGACATAAATATAAAACCATAATAAATGATTAAAATATAAATACTGATAAAAATGACAAAAAGGTGAATTTTGGACTTTTGACCATTAATGCATTCTCGCCTATCCGTACACAAGTCTGAGAACAAACATAATCAGCTAGGATTACAAACAGTGAGTTGGAAGTGAGGGTTTAGAATTCATGTTTATATTTAAAATATGATAGAGTTTTTTTTAGTATAATATATTCATGGTAAGTTATAAAACCTACCAATAATTTCTAAACACCACCATAATCACCTATAACCAACACCTTAAATAGTGATTCCTCAACAAGTAGTCAGTGGCCTAGTTGATGGTTTGCAAAAGGTAAGGAAGTGTTTGAGGAGATAATGAAATATAATATGGTATAAATAGGTTTTATAATGCATTAATGATCCATACATGTCCTAGTCAATCTTAAACTACTCCCTAAATCCCCTAGTATAACCTATACCCTACCCACCTTCATCAAGTTGCCTTGCCAAAGTCTACCTTGGAAATGGTGTTAAATAAAGGTCTATATTTTGGATTTTAAGGATGGTGTTTGGTACATAAAACCCTTTAGATTTTTTTAATCACCTCCAAATATTTTTTTGAATAATAATAATGGCAACACACCCCTATTTTGTCTCAGACCAAGGGTAATTTTTCCATGCCCAAGGAGATAGTTTGAAGAAGAAATGGGTCAAATCATGGACCAGACCTCAACTGATATCAAATGGTGGTTTAAATATCTGGTAAACATCCAATGGAGAATGAAAAATCAGCATATAAACTTTAAAATCAATCAATATTCTCTAACCAAGAAGGGTTATAGTCATGCATGAAGAAAACCCTTAAGCCTAGAAGCCAAACTAAGGGTCATGTGCACTTTTGACTTATCCATAATTTCCACTTGAATAGTTCATGCTTGAAAGGGTATTTTAGATATTTTTAATCCATAAAAAAATACATGGACTCCATCAATACATCTATAGGCTCCTATATAAAAACTATGGACTCCATTAGTATAACTACAGACTCCATCAGTAGAGCTTTGTTACTTTCTCATGCCTATTGGAGAGTGTGAATGATGATAGGTGAGGATGAGCTTATTTAATACAATTACATGATGAATAAAACTATCAATGTAGGTGGAATAATCCTTGTAACTCCCTCTTCTCCTCACACATTAGACATTTGTTCACCACTTGCTTTAGAGTGCTCAAGAAAGCCCATGATAAATGTAGTTCCCAAAAGGAAGAATGATTGAGAGGATTTCTACACCACACTTAGTAGAGGAATCTAATTTAATATGTTATAAAGTTCAATTCAGTTTTTTGACCTCTCTTACACCTCATTCTCATGCTTTGTAACTAATGAGATAACTTTGATACTTATCATTATGCCTCTTCAACATCTCCTTTCTCTCTCATCTTGCATGTTCTATAAATGTAAGCCATTTTGGCTATTGAAAAGATTTCCAAATCTTGGTATGGTGAATCCATAAAAAAATTGTACCTTTATTTTAAATTAATCTAATGAGAGGTAAGTTAGTTATACTCTATGTCCATTTACACTACGTGTTGAAGTGATCCATCTTGAATTCCAAGTATATATTGAGTTTGTCTTATTTTCATGTAATCCTTGAATGTGTTGCTGAAAATGACTTCTCTCCTAACATGTTTCATGAAGTATATGTTGGTGAAATATACTCTTAAAGTGTGTATGAGTTTGGTAGTGTCATATATAACCTTTCCTTCACTTGCCTTTATGAGAAATACTAATGCTAAGGAACTCCATTAATGGTGTTGAGTCTAGTTTGGTTGTCTTAGTTCATTATACAAATTCCAAGTGTATGAGTAGAAGTAAATATTGGCATATAACCTCTTATTTTAGGTTTTATATATGTATCTTTCTCTCCCTTTTCACCCATAATAGGTAGTTTTAGAAGCATAAGCACATAAATTCATATCTAGGGAGCTAGCCCTTAAAATCTAGAGGTTTACTTCCACTATAGGTGGCCCACACACCTGAAAGTATTCCCATATTGGATAGATATTTAAGGGGCTTGAAAAACCTCTTCTAGGGTTAAATATTTTGAGACAAGACACCCTTCACCCAATTTTTAGAGAGAGATAGATAAAATCATTCATTTGTAGATTTTCTTGCACACCATTCTACTTGAGGAATCATTACTTAGGGTCTTATATTTCCTTTGGAGATAAGAATATTTTATTAAATTAAAAACATTTTGGATGCATAGGATAAGTCATGTATCCTAGAGCTAACCTATATTTTGTATCTTTAAAAACCACAACAACCTCTTACAAATCACCATTGGCCAAGGGAGAGATTGAGGATTGAAGGATTCATATTCAATGTAAGTATTCCTAACTATGGATCCTCTTTTATTAGTATATATATCCACATGTTGGTTTATGAATATATTTATCTCTCCATGCATTAGGATTATCTCTACATTGACTTGAGTAGATTTATTCTTTGCATTTTTAATTTTATGTTTATTATCCCCCATTTATCCCACAAGATTTGGTAAAAACTAGATTAGTTTTAATTTACTTTGTTATAAACCATTAGACCTAACTAGGGTTATTGTGTGGTATTTATCGAATAAAGGATTTGGAACCCTCTTTAGTGATATTGTGTGGTAAGAGACCCCTTAGGTCTAGTAAATCCATATTGGTCATGAACCTGATTATCTAAATGTAACAATAAGTGAAAGCGATAGTTTGATTTAACTTATCTAAGCTAGGATTGATTTCTAGATCAGCTTCATTTTCCCTTGTATACATTATGGTGAACTTGAAATGAATCTAACCCTTTAAGGTTTTACTTCATGCTATCATTTATTATTTATTTCATTTTAAAATCATTGAATTAAATCTACTGACTCAGTCTAACATTCTATTTGTAAGTTTAACACATAGTCTATCTAATCAACTGTATTTTACTTTATGTAGGCCATCCTCAATTATAGGTAATTGGATGAATAAACTTGACTCAATTCTCTTCTTTAAACATTGGTTTTTAGACTCAATCAACCCAGTCAACTTTTTTATTAGGTTAAAAAAATATTCATCTGGATATCATATTATTAAAATAAAAAATTCAACATCATTGAAATCATTAGGTTCATTCTCACCATCTCAATCATTTATTTTTTCCTTTTGAGTCCTATTTTTCATAGTTTATAATTTATACAATTTTAACCCTATAGCCAGCCAAGTTAACTAAATTGACTTAGTTTTGTATTTGTTTCTTTCCCATGAGACTCATTAAAATATGTTTCTTTAGCCCTTTCTTTAATAGATAGAATTGACCTAGTCCATTTTTCTCAGTACTATTTACATACTCGGTAGACCTAATCAACCTTGTAATCTTCAAATAAAGTAAATAACTCATATTTCTAGTAATTAACTCATATTTCATATTGATGCTTGATTGACTAGAGTAGCACACTTGAACTAAATAGGAAAGTTAAATTTATCAATTTAGTCACATTGATTTTTATTTTATTCACACTATTCTAAACCAGATAATATGAAAAATCATTAAAAATTTTCTACCTAAGGTCTACCTACTTAGATTTCATCAGCAATGGGGATGCTAACTCAATTTTAAGGCCAATTATAAATATGTGGTTCATGGTATATATTGGTAAATCACCCAACATCTTTATCATTGAAAGATTATGAAGTGAGGGGTTATGCCCTAATACAAATCTAGTATCATCATCAATATATATCCCTTATAGACTTAACAACCTAAAACCATATTTAGCTTATGTTTTTAGTTCCTTCCTAAAGTCAATGCCCTAAAACATTTATTTATAAAATTATAATTTAAAACATTCAAGAATGATCACATAGATTATCATTTCTATCATTATTACTTGTTCTTTGATAATTTTATGTTATATTGTAAAATATATATTAGTTAGCATTGGTACAAGGTTTGTGTTGTGTGCCACAATTGGAATGGCTAGTTCAACCTAGTTGTATATGTGCTTACTTATTTTTATATTGTTTAACACTAGACTATTAGAAGAAATAAAGAGAATGAATTGATATTAACCAACATACCAAAAAAATATAATGGAATATTATTATAAAGGCATAAAAGTAACACCTAAAAAATGAGGTGGGTGGAAATAAAAGCATCAGGTAGCATAAAATAGCTAGGCTCATGAAACCTAATTACTTAAGTGGTTAAAACCACTATAACCATTATCATAGGTAATATACCTTAAAAATATCCTAAGTTAATAAAATAATATGCTATTACCCTCCCTTAATGAATAAACTATAAACAAGACCAAGTTCATCCCTAAATTTTATGAGCTTGTCTGATCAAGTGATTTGGTCATTATATCAGTTAGTTTCTCTGTAGTGGGGCAATAGAAGAGACTGATATCTTCATTCATAACCAAATATCAGATCTAATGATGGTGAACCTTAATGTGTTTTGTCTTTTAATGGAATATTTTATTCTTCACCATCTTTAGAACACTCTAGTTATTATTAAAAATCAAAGTAGGATTTGATGAATCAAACTAAAAATCCTCCAAGATTTTATTCATCCATATAGTTTCACAACTTACACTGACCACATATTTATACTTTTATTTTGTTGAAGATAATGCCATTGTATTTTTTATTTTTTTATACCATGAGAAAAATATTGAACCAAGAGTGAATACATAGCCTCTTGTATTTTTCCTGAAATTACTAATCCTACCCAATTAGAGTCAGAATATCCTGAAAGCTCAAAATCTATAGACTTCTTATATAGTATGCCAAAGTCAAGATTACCTTTGACATATATTAATACCCATTTTTTAGATAACTAATGTACTTACTATGTATTAGACATGAAGTGAGATATAAAACTCACTACAAAATAAATAGTCAATCTAGTTGTAGTGAGGTAAATAAGACTACCAACTAGCTACCGATACACTATTTCATTAATCAAAGGTGAAGTAGTGTCAATTGAAATTTTATCTCCAGCATCTATAGGTGTGTGAGTTAAATTAAAATCCATCATTCTAAACCTTTACAATAATGATTTGTAATACTTTTTTTGTGATATGAATACAACACAATCACCTTGACAAAACTCAACACCTAAATAGTATTTCAATAGTCCTAAGTCTATCATGTCAAAGGTATAAAAAATATCTACCTTCATTTGTTGAATGAGATTAACACTACTCTCAATTATGGATATATCATCAACATATATAATGAGAATCAATATATCAACACCAGACACCCTTACATAGAGAGTTGGTTTAGAATTACACCTTTTGAAACTAGACTCCTTAAGATATGACTATATTTTTATATACCAAGCTCAAGGAGCCTACTAAAGCCCATACAAGGACTTGATTAACCTAAAAATAAGATGTTACTTACCAAGAACCTAAAAACCCTATGGTTTAACCATGTATACTTCTTTCTCTAGATATCCATTCAACAAAGCACTATTGACATCCATTTGGTACACCTGCCATCCGAACTAAGTAGCAATAACAACAATCAAATGAAAAGCTACCATCTTTGTAGTAGGAGAAAAATTATCTTCATAATCAACCCCTTATTATTGTGCATAACCTTTTAAAACATGTTTGGCTTTGTATTTGTCTAAGGAACCATCTAATTTTCATTTTACCTTCTAAATCCATTTACAATCAATAGATTTATTTCCTTATGGTAGTTCTGTGAGCTCCCAAGCCTTGTTTTTCATCAAGGAATCATATTCCAATTACATGACTGATTCCCACTCATTTTTCCATTTTTACTCTAAAAAACATTAGGCTAAAATTATTGTGAAATAATATTTGTTAGATCAAAATTTTCATGCTCACCTCTATTACCAAACTGCTTTCCTAATCTCAATATTCTTCCTTCCACACCTTATGGTAAGTCTCCATCCTTTAGTTCTTCCATTATGATAGAATATAAATTTGTCTTCTTTGGTTGTTCTACTATAACTACATAATGACCTAAAATAATTCCCTCCCTAGAATATGATTCCATTGATTAACTAGAATATTTATCAACTTTTATTTACATCACAACTTTGAATAGAATCATTGGAAGAAAATAATGACTCAATATCTTAAACTACCCTAGTTATTGTGAAGTATGTAATCTATTCATTTACTATGACATATATATTTACTAAAACTTTATTAGTATAAACATCAAGTAATATATAAGCCTTTGACTACTTGTTATACCCAAAAAACATGTATGCTTTACTTTTCACATCCAAGTTACTTCTCCTTTGACTAGGAATAAATGCAACAGATACACAACTAAAAGTTATAAAAGCACTTACATCTAGAGTTCAAATTGACCAAGCCTCCTATAGAGTCATATTCTCCAAAGCTTTTATAGGACTTTTGTTGAGGATGTATACCATTGTATTCATTGATTCTACCCAATATCTATATGTGACATTTTGGCTTTGGACCATATAGTGATCCATGTCCATGACCATCCTATTTTTCCTTTCCACATCTCTATTTTGTTGTAGAGTGTAATGGGTAGTTTATTATCTATGTATGCATTCAGTGACACAAAAATACTTGAACTATTTTTAGATGAACTCACCCCCATTACTCATTCTAAGAGATTTCACTGACCATCCTCCCTATTTTTCAACCATTGTTTTCCAAGTAAGTTAGAAAAATATTCAATTTTTTTCACTATAAAGTAAACCTAATTTTTCCTAGATAAATCATCAACCATTAATAGAAAATAATGGGCTCTAGAAGGGGTATGTGTCTACATTAGACCATGAAAGTCTACATGTATCAGAGCCCATACACCCTTAGCTCTCAAATCTTTACCAACATTAAATGAATGTCTAACTTGCTTTTCCAACTGATATCTAGTGCATAAATGATGACTATCATGAATAAAACAATTCCCCTTAACCATCTTAATCTTACTCAATGTATTCAAAAAGTATAAATTCAAGTGTCCATACCTTTCATGCCATAATGAACTTGTGCTATCAACCTCTACAAGTGCACTTTATTTTTTCCTCTATGGATCTACAAGCTTATATTGGCCTTTTTCACCAATCCCAATAATAATAATCTTGTTATCTTTGGTAGTGATTAAACATTGTTGTTTTTGAAATTTTATAACAAAATAATATTTTGAAGTGATCTCACTAATTAAAAGTATATTTCTATTCATATCAAGCACATACTATTAGATATTTGTCATTGATGTCATGGTGATGTCATGGATGTGTCCTAGTGAGTGGATTAAGTGATTTTATAGCCTAAGTAACAATTATAAAGTGTGCAATGTGCTTGTCCTAGTGTGATTAATTAAATTTTGGTTGATCTTTAGTTTTGGCATGAATAGAGATGTTTAAGTATGAATATGGTGATTGGATCATGTGAAAGAGGCCCCTAATATTTTATTTATGCTTTGATAGATTATGTTCATAAGTGGAATTCATCTATTAGTCTATAGTTTTCATCTAGATAGTTTGGGTCTAGTGGCAAAAAATATGAGTAGGCAATTTGATGACATCATCATTATCATGTGAGAATGAGTCAAGGGGAGTTGGTCATATTTTTGTGATCACATTAGTCACTAGTTGATATCCACCAAATCTTAAGTCATGCATTAAATCATGGTAAAATATATTTGGGTGTAAATTTGGGCTCCTAAACATTTTGATAATGTTTTCCCATACTTAGCCAAATTTGCAAAGTGGCAAGAAGAATTGAGTAAGCATATTGAAAAATTTATATCTTGAATGTGATAAAATTTAAGGATAAGGTGATCATATGGTTTTTTTTAGTTTTTAACATTATTTATTTTCACTAAATTTCAGGTCATGCACTGAAATGCATCAAAAGATATGCATATGTAAAGTTGGGCTCCCAGGGAATTTGACTATGTTTTCCCATATTTAGCCAATTTTGTAATGTGACAAGATGATATGAGTGATAATTTTTATTATTTTATATATTACATGTGTGACTGTATATATATAAATTGATCATATGGATTTGATCAGTTTTGTGCATAGTTGATTTTTGCCAAATTCTAGATCATGTGCTGAAACATGGCAAAAGTTATGGAGTAAAGTTGGTCTCCCAAATTAAATATATACATAGTTGTATTTGTGATATAAGATTTTTGAGAAGGAATTTTAATGGCATTATATCTCACATGTGAAAAGTTTTCAAGATCTATTTGTCACATGGTTGGATTCTCCTATGTGAGGAGATCATCTAGTCCAAATTTGAGATCATGCATTAAAGTTCAAAAGAAGTTATTAAGGTTCACAAATTGCTACTTAGGAATATTGAAAGGGTCCCCATAATTATTAAAATTTTAAAGAGTTAAATATCAATCAAGATTAATGGTGAATTTGCTCCAAGAAGTTAGGAAGCAACGAGATGAGGATAGGTGCATGATGTTTAATGTCTGAGCAAAGGAATGGATAAGATATCAATGGTAAGTGTTTTTAAGATTTAGATAAATGGAGTGTACTAATTCAAAATGGTCAAAATGACTAAATTTTAGTGGAGCTAAATTTTTCTATACTTTTGATAAATATCAATAGAGCATGATTGGCTAAACTGAGAGAGGACACGAGATGATAGTAGAGTGCTTAAGGTTTAATGTTTGGATTTGGTGGACTATTAATTAAAGTTAAAAAAAGATAAATAGAGTGAGATTGATCCAAAGCTAATAGGACATGAGATTCAAGTATTGTGTTTGAAGTTTAACTATGACTGTTACTAGTCAAATATTTGATTTCAACATAGGAAAAAACTAGATTTATATATTTTATCCATATCATTCAATAGAAGATGAATTTAATGGTGATATAAAAATAGAAGATGAAGAGGACTCCATGGTTCATATATTGAACCTAATTTCAAGACATGGAATTATGTACAATCAAATATATCAATTTTCAAAGTTGATTGTGTGTTCATTCTTATTATACAAGTGATCTGAGAAGAGTAATTGAGCTTATATAGGTGTTATTTCAATGTTTCATATTGAATTGGCTATTTGGGAGTGTTTTAAACTCCTTGAGGATGCTTTATGTGAATTTTTAAGGTGTTTTTAATCTATCATGAATATGAACAATGCTTAAAAAGTTGAATAAATGTTTAGTAATGGTGTTCCTATGTATAAGCTCTTTGTTTGAGTTGTTTGAGCATACGTAGAGGTGAATAAAGGTGAATATGATCATTTGACATATTTTAGGGGACATAATGAGTGGACCTATGTATTTTTAAGTGGTAATGTGTTATTTTTATGCTTAAAGAAGTGTCAAAGAGTGGAATAAGTCTATATAGGACCTAAAAGTGACTTAAGCCTATTTGAAAGAGGATTCTACTTAAGTTTGACATATACGAGATGCCTTAGAGGTGAAGGCATGTTTTATGGCTCATAAGGAAATAATGTGATCTTCTTAATTCATTATTTCTATATATATTGTGAAACTAAATGTGTTGGCTTCTAGACTTTTTTTAGAAATATTTGTGAGTGAGAGATTTGTATGTGAGAGAGTTAGAGAGCAAAGGAAAGTAGATGAGAGTGAGAGTGCCCATATGTTGGGTTGATGAGCATAAAATATTAAGGATTATGTGTATGATATGTAGGTTATGTTTTTGATGAAAATATAGTGATCTTATAGTTTGATGTTGTGTGCAGGGATATAAGTGTGTATATGAGGAATGTTTGAGTGAAGAAGGAGAGAGATTATAATAGGCCTATGTGAGAGGCTTGTATGAGTTAGAGAGATAGTTTATGTAGTTGTTAGATAATAAAGAAGTCTATTATCAAGTGTTGAAGACATCGGTTCTAAGGTGGAAGTATTAATTTCAAGGAGGGTGTAAAGTACTTGATCTTCCTTAGGTGTAATTTATCTTTGTGAAATAGGGTTTCACTAAAAACCTTTGGTCAGAATGAATTGATCAAGGTTGTAGGTTAAAAGGATTCAATTGAAGACTTGACCATTGTTTAATTTATGATCATCTTATAGGATAGTAGTCCATGTTTTATAGGTTTTAAAGTGGTTTTTATTCCCCATGAGGGTTTTCCATGTAGATCTTGTGTTGTGTATGTGATCTTGTATTATGTTAATTGTTCATTGCTATGAATGATTTGTATGCTTCATGAATGATTATATTGAATGATTGGGTATATTCAAGGGTTTGGAAATTATATTGTATTGTTTGACAACATTTATTCACCCCCCTATTAGTGGATTGTACATCTAATAATTGGTATTAGAGTAGGTCCTTTGGTAAAGGATTAATAACTTGAAGATGATCTAAGGTACAATGTCTATTCATAATGTGTAGGGTGGTTCTTCTACTAAGTAAGAAACAATGTTAAACGGATCTAATTATGCTTTTTGGAATGCCAAGATGAGGACATACATTATGTATATAGGTTTTTATGTATGGAAATCTATTATGGATAGTTGTGTTGTTCCTACCACTCCTCCATATAGTGTTGTAGATAAGAAGGTGTTTGTAAATAATTTTAAGGCAATGAATGCCATTACTTGTGGTCTTATAAAAACTAAGTTCACTAAAGTAATTTATTGCACATCTTTCAAGTAAATATGGGATAAATTAAAGACTATTTTTGAAGGAGAATCAAAGGTTATGTTGGAAATGTTGTAGACTCAAAAAAGGAAATTTGAAAGTCTCAAGATGAATGAATAAGATACTATGGCATCATTTCTATAGAGAGTTGATGAGATTGTAAACATCATCAAAGGTCTTACAGAAAACCTTGAAGAAGCTAATATTATTTATAAGGTATTAAGGTCTCTATCCCCCAAGTTTGATCTAAAAGTATCTACTATAGAAGAGAGTCATGACCTTACTTAGTTGAATATGGATCAATTGTATGACACCCTTACTACCTACCTATGAGATGAGGAATAATGATGATATACCACCCAAAAATGAAGTATCATTCAAGACTAAAATGAAGATAAAGAAGAATATCCCACGTAAGAATTTAAAGGAGAATGACATTCTTGATATAGATGAGGATGAACTAATTGCTTTGATTTAAAGAAAATTGAGAACAATTTTAGGCAAGTATAAAGGTAAGATACCCCTCAAATACTTTAGTTGCGGTGAGATAGGACATTTTACTAACAAGTTACCTCATAAATATATGAAGGATGATGATGAAGAGAATGATAAAGGTTATGATGATGGAAAGATATATTTTAGGTATAATAAAATCAAGAAGGGATTTAGAAGGTTTGATAATAATAATAATAAGTACTTCAATGACAAAAAGAGTCTCTACACCAAGGAAAATTGTAGCTCATTAGATGAGCGTGAAGACAGTGACTCAGAATATGATCATGAAGATGATAGTCCTAATGAATATTAATATCTATTCATGGATGATGGAGGAATTTTATCACATCAAAAGGGGTCTACTTGGAGTGATTTAGATGATGATGAAGATGAAGTGGACTATGAGACAACATTGACTAATGCTCATGAAGAACTGAAGATTGAGAAGAAGATCAATAAGAAGATGAAATATAAACTCATGTAATTTGAGGATAAATTAGTGTGTTAAAGGTAATAATGGATAAATATGCCAAGAAGCATGAATATATGGCCAAACATCTTAGTTATCAATTGGGAATCCTATACACATGCTTAAAAGCTAAGGAAGATGAATGTGTAAGGTATGTAATTGAAAATGAGTCATTAAAAATATTAGCTAGAGAAGGTATCTAGTAATTTTATTTAATTTATGAGATTTTAAAATAGATAAAGTGATCTAGACAACATTTTAAATGATAAAAATCATGAAAGTGATAAGACTAGTTTTTATACAGAGAAGAAATACAAATCGTAACTCAAGAAAAGATGAAGACTAATGTTAACAAGGACAATCATCCTTTAAAGATAAATCAATAGAAAAGGAATAAAGGTGTTGGTATAATGAATAAAAATCATATTAGATAGCCAAATACCATGATGTACGGAAATTTTAATGGTTACTAATATACATGTAGTAAGTTTGGGCATAAAGTTAGAGAATGTCAAAGACTTGTTAAGAAGGAATTTTCATGGAACTATGATGGGGGTCAATAGTCAAAAGGTATGAGAAATGTTGATTACTATAGTTGTTATGACATAGGACACATTTAGATATTTTGTACAAATATATAAATGAATAAAGAGATTCATGAAAAAAATATGGTGTGCTTCAATTGTGAATAGAGAGGTCATGTTGCTAGATTATACAAGCAAAGGCCCACAAGATAGAATAGGTTTTATCAAGTTCTCAAAATACATGGAAGAAGAAAAGTTAACTCATGGAAACTAGAGGTGTTAATTATGAGTTATAATGACTATTTAGGTCTAATTAATGTGTTTTATATGGTGGAGAATGCTTTAAAAGTTGAGGAGTCTCAATAGGTCTCATTTTTTACTCATGTTGAGAATGAAGAGACTAAGCTCAAAGAGAAGACCAAGGTACTGGTTGAGGCTAATTTTGAGGTAATTATGGATCTAAGTGAACATATTATTAATGTTGAATAAGTTAATAGTGATGATGATCTAAGATTTAAGGAATATTCTTAAGATGAAAAGGTGTGTCATGAATCTATGTTGTCTCCATGTATTGATAATCTAATCTTAGAAGAAAAGGACAATATTCTAGTAGTTGAGGAAGTCATTTATCTAAATATAAAAAAGAAGAAGAAGAAGAAATATAAGTATAAATTTAGTAAGAAGGAGGAGGAATATGAGGATTTGTTTTTGTTTTAGAGCATTGAGGTATAAAGGGTGTCTCTATCTATGCTTCTTAAGAGACTCCTTTCAAGTAGAGAAGCAATTGTTGTTATGGTGGTTTTCTTTTTAATTAGAACAATCTAAAGGGTTGTATTGAATATTCATAGATGGAAAAGTAGGATTTTTAATTTTTCAAGGTAATATTTTTTCATAGAAGTTTTGTTGGCCTTATTCTATCATGTTCTAGGTGGTTTCGTGATCTGAAGGTCTGTTGAAGTTAAATTGAAGATTTTTGCTTGCTCTTACATTTCCTAGTTTATGCTTATGAGTATGTGGGGCCTAAAATGGGTTATAGGAAGTCAATATTTCAAATTGTGTGGAAGATAAAAACATGTTATATAATTTTTTATTGGTTTTATCTAGGTGTATAAGAAGTTTCAGAGGTAGACATTAACTGGAAGGTGATGTGTTGACTTTATTTATTTTAAGATTCTAGGGTTTTGGGCTCTACTAGAAAAATGGTATACATTATGAGTTGATTTATATGGATTATTAATATGTTGAATGGTCCAAATGGGCTGTCAAACCAATCTCCATATATTTTTGAAGGTTTATGTTTCTCAATTTATTCAAGTTTTTGTCAAATTAGATGCCTAATTAGGTAGTACATTTGTGAAGGAAGTATGTTTCATAAGATGATATATGTGTTTAAATTTTTTTTTATTGAGGTGGAATATAATATTTCTTTAGATATGAAATTTTATGTCTTGAATGTGTGTCTATTGAAAGTTGTGGGCTATGCAAGTTCTACGTAGGGCTACGAGGAGACTACATATGCCTAGTGTAAAGAAGAGATCTTTTGATTAATTTTATCTAAAATATAAAAGAATGAATATTTTAAGGTGAGTTCTTAGGTTTTTTTAAGACATTTTTGATGATTTTTGATTGGTATAATTCTCTGTTGGTGGTCATGGAAGTGTCCTAAGAGAGAAGGCTACTAAGCCTATGTGGTGGTTCTTCATGGTGTATGGAGATTTGATGATGCTCAAATGGTGAAATGACTCAAAAATATTAGGGGGAGTCCCTATAATATTTTTATTAATAATTTCCATTATATTTTAGTGTTTTGTGTGTTCTATGTTCATTACTTTTTGTGCTTATGAAGAAGAGTATTGGCATGGAACAAGAGGGAGTTTGTCAAGGCAAGAAGAGGTAGGCTCAAGGTAAGGGGGATTTTTAATCATGTTTATAAGATGTTATTTTCCAATTTTTATAGTAATTTTAGGTCTTAAAGATCATTTGGTTCCCACTTTGTCATTGTGTCAAAGGGGGAGGCAATTTTTATTGTGGGATTGCTTAAAAAGAGAGAAGGTGAGCAATATATTGCTATATATGATGTTTGCTGACATCAATGAAAAAGGGGCATATTTTAAGAGGTTTTTCATTGATTTCATGTTGGTTCCATGGATTTGTTATGGTGAGTGGATGAATTTATTTAATATCCTAAGTAACAATGACAAAGTGTGAAGTGTGCTTGTCTAAGTGTGCTTAAAGAAGGTTTAGTTGATCTTCAAATTTGACATGATTATAGATGTTCAGGGATGAGTATGGTGATTTGAGAATGGGAAATAAGATACTAAGATACTATTTATGACTTTATAGCTTGTATGAATTATTTAAATTTATCTCTTAGTCTAAATTTTTCATCTAGATAGTTTGGGTCTAGTGGCAGAAAATATGAGTAGGCAGTTTGATGACATCATCATTACCACGTGAGAGTAAATCAAGGGGAGTTGGTCATATGGTTTTTATCACATTATTAGCTAGTTTATGTTCACAAAATCTTAATTCATGCATCAAATCATGGTCAAAGATAAATGGGTGCAAAGTTGGGCTCCTAAACATTTTGATAATGTTTTCCCATACTTAGCCAAATTTGCAAAGTGGCAAGAAGAGCTAAGTAAACATATTGACAAAGTTATATCTTGAATGTGAGTAAATTTAAGGATAAGTTGATCATATGGTTTTGTTTAGTTTTTTCCCTTATTTATTTTCACTAAATTTTAGATCATGCACTAAAACTCATCAAAAGATATGCATATGTAAAGTTGGGCTCCCAGGCAATTTGACTATATTTTCCCATACCTAGCCAATTTTACAATGTGACAAGATGAGATGAGTGAGAATTTTGATGATGTTTTATATTACACGTGTGAAGTTATAAATATAAATTTATCATATGGATTTGATCAGTTTTGTGCATAGTTGATTTGTGCCAAATTCTAGATCATGTGTTGAAGCATGGCAAAAGTTACGAAAGAGCAATGTTGGTATCTTAGATCAAATCTAGACATAGTTATCTCTATGACAGGATTTTTTGAGAAGTAATTTTAATGAAATTATATCTCACAAGTGTAAAGGTGTCAAGAGCTATGTGTCACATGGTTGGATTCTCCTATGTGAGGAGATCATCTAGTCTAAATTTAAGATCATGCATCAAAGTGTAGAAGAAGTTATTAAAGTTCAAAAATGGATACTTAGGCATATTGAAAGGATAGCCATACTTAGTAAAATTTTAAAGAGTTAAATCTTAATAAATATCAATGGTGCATGTTTCTCCAATAATTTAGGTAGTAGTGAGGTAAAGATAGGTGTATGGTGCTTAACATATGAGTAAAGGTAAGGATAAGATATCAATAGTGAGTGAGTGTTTATATGATTGAGATCAATAGAGTATAGTAAGCTAAAATGATCAAAGTGATTAAATTTTAATGGATTTAAATTTTGGTTTACTTTTGAGAAAGATAGATGGTGCATGATTGGTCAATTTAAGATAGGACATAATATGATAACACAGTGGTCAAGGTTTAACATTTGGCTTTGGAAGACTTTGCATTAATGTTCAAACAAAATAAATGGAATGAAATTGATCCAAATTTGAGAGGACATGAGATGTGAGCATTGTGTTTAAAGATTAACTATGACCATCGCCATTCAAATATTTTAATTTAATAGAGAGAAAAAATAAAGATCTATATTTTGTCCATATCTTTTGATAGGAGATGAATATGTTGGTGTTGTACAAATCAAATATGAAGATGACTACATGGTGCATCTAATTAACCTAATATTAAGATATGTAAGTGTGTATAATCAAAGATATCAATTTTCAAAGTTGTTTATGTGTTCATTAATGTTCTGCAAGTGACCTGAGAAGAGTAATTAAACTTCTGTAGGTTTTATTTTAATGTTTCATAATGAATCGGCTATTAAGAAGTGTTGAAGAATCCATGAGGATTATCTATGTGCATTTTGAAGGTGTTTTCAACCTATCTTGACTATGAACAATGTTTAATAAGTTGACTGTATATTCGATAATGGTGTTCTTGTATATAAGGTATTTGTTTGAGTTATTTGAGAATATGCAGAGTTGAGAAAAGGTGACTTTGATAATTAGAGGAAATTTTAGGGGACATTATAACTGGACCTATGTATTTTTAAGTTGTCTTGTGTTCTTTTTATGGTCGAAGAAGTGTCAAAGAGCTGAATGGGTCTACACAGTACCTAGAAGTGACTTAGGCCTAGTTGAAAGAGGATTTTGCTTAAGTGTGACATATATGAGATGCCTTAAGGGTGAAGGAATTTGTTGTGGCCAACTAGAAAAATATTTTGATCTTGTTAATTCATGATTTCTCTATATATATTGAAACCAAATGTGTTGGCTTCTAGATTTTCTATGAGGAATATTTATGAGTGATAGATATGAATGTGAGAGAGTTGGATAGTGAAGGAAAGGAGAGGAGAGTGCCCAATTTTTGGGTTGATGAGAAGAGAAGATTATGAACTATGTGTATGATTTTTAGGTCATGTTTTTATGAAAATATAGTTTTCTTTCAATGAAGAGATCTGAGGGTGTATATGAGGACTGTTTGAGAAAATAAGGAGAGATATTATGTCATGCCTATGTGAGAAGCATGTATGAGTTAGAGATAGAGTTTTTGTGGTTTTAAAATAATCAAGAGGTCCATTATTAGGTGTTGAAGACATCATTTCCAAGGTGGAAGTGTCTATTTTGATGATGGTATAAAGGACTTGATCTTCTTTAAGGGTAGTTACTCCTTGTGAAATAGGGTTTCACCAAAAACCTTTGGTTAGAAAGACTTGATCAAGGTTTTAGGTCAGAAGGACTTGACCAAAGGCTCTTGATCAAAAGGACTTGATCAGTATATTATTTTTTATCATCATATAGGACAATATTCCATGTGTTTGTAGGATTGAGAGTGGGTTTTATTCTCGAATAGGGTTTCTCACGTAGATCTTGTGTTGTGTTTTTGATCTTATATTATGTTTAGTATTCACTACTATGAATGATATGTGTGCTTCATGAATGATTTTATTTAATGCTTAATTATTTATAAGGGTTTGGAAATTTAAGTGGATTGTCTTCCACCACTGATTCACCCCCCTCTTAATGGAGTGCACCTCTAAAACATACCTACCATTATTAAATGTATACCAAATTTTACCATAAAAAATGATCTAAATATCACCATATCCCTTCATAAAATGAGTTCTACCATCTCCTAGAGATACAAATTCATTACTATTATCATTTACATTAAAACCCACATACCAGTCTTGATGGCATGTATAATGGTGAGATGCCCCTGAATCAAAGTACCAAGATCGATCCACCATAGAATTACCTCTAGAAACCATGAAATCAAAATTAGGAGATGTTTCCTTGCCTTCACCTTTAGCTATATTCGCATGATGAGCTTTCTTTTTGGGGTTATCCATATCCTCTTGTCTTTTCTTACAATATTTCTTAAGATGGTTACATATAGTAAAAACATTTCCTCGTGGATATCTTATTAAAACCACTCAATTAAGATTTTTTATCAGATAAATAGTAGCTTTACCAAATTTCTTATACTTTCCATTGATGAAGAATTCACTCTTTGTAGAAGTAGATATAGACAACGTTGTCTTCTCCTATTGTCTCTCATTCTGAAATAGTAATGTGGATAAATTTTTAAATTATAAAGTGTGTGTCTTAGAAATCATGTGAAAGGACTCCATAAATGACTCAAATGAAGGTGGAGGATTTTTTATGAAATGATAAATGCATAATGTCTATAAATCAATCCTAACTTAGAGAAGATAGATCATACTTGCACTTCTAATTGGGGATACATTATATAATCAATAACATGACCAATATAGGAATATGATAGAACTAATTTGATGATCTCTTATCATAATAAACAATATTAAGGAAGGTTATAAATATTTGAGTCAAGCATAATCACAAAATAAATTTAACTAGGTCTAATGTTTTCATATTTACTAAACTATTAATAAGTAAAGTAAAGTCTAATCTAGTGCTCACCAAAACTTGTATCACAAAGTCAGGGTAATAAACGACATAAGAAAACATGCATAAGAGACATATACTCATGTCAATGTATACAAAATCCTAATTCATGGAAGATAAGTAAAAATGCATATTTATATACTTTTACAAAGGAGGAACAAAGTTAGGAATACTTAACTTTGAATATGAACCCATCAAGCCTCAATCTCTCCTATGGACAAGGTACATTTCAAGAGGTTATTATCATATGTAAGGATGACAAGGATAAACAAGCTCTAGGATACACAATCTATCAATGCATCAAAAATACTTATCCACAACACAAGATCCATATCTCTGATGAAAGTATGAAACCCTAAACTTGATCCTCAAGTAGAATGGTGGATAAGTAGATGTCTAGTGGCTCTTACTTCTCTTATCTAAATAATGGAAAAATGATCTTGTATATATAGGTGTATTTAACCCTAATATTTTCTATAATTTTTAGCCAACATGGTCAACCCAGTCAACCTAATACTGATGTGGACAAAAATTCACTAGGTCACAAGCTAGGTCAGCTAAGAGATAACCTAGACCCTAAATGAAGTTTACCCATAAGAGTATAGGGTCGACCCAATCAACCTAGTATTATAAACAGTTGAAAGGGTATTTAGGATAGGAAAAGGGGGACAAAATTTAGGAAGTGATTTATGAGTGTATAACAGAGTAGAAAAAGCTTAGAGATATGCTTTTTAGGAGACAAGTGTGTAGATAACAATTATAAAAAGGGACAACAATCCTTTGAAGCACCAATGGTCTACAAACCCCTTTCTCGATGCAACCCTTAAGGCATGCACTCATAGAGATTGAGACATGATGGGTTTATGAAAGATATGTTAGGTTGTGGATCTAAAAGCTTCACTGATGTAAATAGAGGAGGAGGTTGCAGAGTGGTTGTTGAAGTGTCACAGACACCAGCATCGGTTAGGCCAACCGATGTCGACAGGATTAGATAGGAAGAGAAATCGACGTCAGTCAGGGATCGGCCAATGTCGATCACCTCCAGGTAGATAGGGACCGATGTCGATCACCTGTGAGGTTCAAAACTACAAGTTTTATGGGTAGTTAGTTAACAAACCAAGTGTTTGCATGTCAAGAGTGAAATTTAGACTAGAAGTTGTGGATTTAATTATTGTAATTAGGTGTCTAATTATTGTTTGCATGAGATCTATATAATAGACTCATGGGTTGTATTGTAAAAGTGTTCTAGTTTGAGTTGAGCAAAGTTAGCTCCTTCTGTGTGTGAGGTGAGCAAGGGTGTTCCTCCTAGTTCCATAGTAGTGCCAAGTGTGGGTGCCGGTTTTGGAGAATCATAAGGGTTCTTCAAGGGTGTAGGATCTTGGTCAACAGGTGTGCATGGCTACATTAGGAGATCTACATGGTATGTAATATCATTGATCTATAGGTGTATGTGTGTGCATGATCCAGGTTTACAGGTGTGCAGAACCAGATTGATTTGTAGGTGTGCAAGATCAAGGAGGACAACAACACAATAGGGAGCAGGATCAGGCAGGATCTACTTGGAGTATAGTGTGTACTCAAAAAGAGAGCAAAGAGGAAGGCAAGGTAGTTCCTTCCATAAGTGAGATCATTTAGGTTGTAGGTTGTTGCAGTTCAGGGGAGATCT
The DNA here is from genome assembly GCA_037957365.1 of Torreya grandis. Lineage (NCBI taxonomy): Eukaryota > Viridiplantae > Streptophyta > Pinopsida > Cupressales > Taxaceae > Torreya > Torreya grandis. The sequence goes on along the minus strand of JARHVA010004363.1, from coordinate 1,230,007 downwards.
ACTTGAAGTATGATTGTGTACTTGGAGTGCGTGGAACACTTGTGGAGTGCATGGAACACTTGGGTATTGGTAGTAGTGGATACTAGCTAGTTGGAGGTGAACACCAACTCTGTGTTTGAGTTGTGTGTTGGGGCCGTAAGAGAGAGAGCTTTGAGGAAAGATTTACTATTTATGCACTAGAGGTGTGGGATCCCTAGAGGTGTGTAAGGAAGAAGAACTGTGGCAATCTTCTTTGTTGTATTTCCGTCTGGAAGAGTTTTAATACAAGTTGTGTACTGTCTCTCATATTTTTGTGTTATTTTTGATTTCTAGTTACTTGTGATTCTGGTTTAATTCTGCATGTAAGTTGCTTATATTTGGTAATCAATTATGTGCTTTCGTATTTCCCAACAAAGTGGTATCAGAGCTAAGGTTGCAGGAAGCAAGTTTTGTGTTTGATTACAAGTCACTCTCAGGGGTTTTTGATTAAGTGGGAGTAGAGCAATGGCAGAAGAAAGTAAGCTAAGAATGGAGGAATTGAAAAGCATGAATGGTTAATTACAGTCCTATGGAAAGAAAGAGCAGGAAAAAGAAGTTTATTGGTTGGTAGCAGATTAGCATGAAGGAACTTAAGATGCAGATGTTGCAGGGGTTGTTACATAGGATGCTCTAGTATGTTTCTTGGATAAAGTAGAATCTTGGTTTATAGATTTTATTGCCTCTTTCCATGCAGCCCCAAAGAGAGGAGCTGGTGAGCCTTGCCAAAGAATTGGAAAAGGGGAAGTGAAGCTGAAATTGCAAGTGGCCAATGCATAGGTGCTGAAGGAGGTCATGCAGGTCCCAGGCTTGGAGATGTGGCTAATTTCTTTAGGAAAGTTGGGTGATGAGAGATGCACAAGATCTCTCACAGTGGTTACACTTGAATTAGCTAGTGGTAAGAAAGTAGGTACTCTTTATCTACTTGCATATATTACTGATTCTTCTTCTATTATGGATACATGGCTTTGTAGGCTTGGTCACATGAGTAAGAAGGAGATGCATGTTCTTAAGTGAAAGACAGATGTGTTTGATAGACTTAAGAACTAGAAAGCCTTGGTGTTCTTGGAGGAGATGGCAGATAGAGATTAGTGGAGAAGGCTAAATAACTTTGAGTAGAGTAGTTTGGATAGGGATTTGATTCAAAGAAAGCTCACGAGTAAAAAGTCATCACTCATAGGTGAACATAGGTATCAGTGTCAGTCAAGGGGAATTGACATCGAACAGATAGGTGCCGATGTCGGTCATGTGTAGACCAAAGCTGGTGATGTTGGGTAGGGTAAGACTGATGTCAGTCAGAATGACTAACATCAGCAATAGGTAAGACCAATGTCAGCAATAGGAGACACTGACGTCGATAGGGTCGGTAGTCAGGACAAGCGCATGGAATCGACGTCAATCTGATGCAGACTGTGTGGTGACTGAGGTCGGTCACTGTAACAGATTTTGGGTGGAAAACAAGCTATTAAGGAGTCTCAAACACCCATATGGAGGACTGAAAGGGTAAGTAAGCCTCAAATTCATTGTTCTTCTTCTTTATACTCATTTCTCACTGTAGAGTAGGAAGAATCTAGAAAATAATGGGAGCATGGCATGATGAGAATGTAGAACCAAGTGGGAGATTTTGTAGGGTTACCAGCTGGAAGAAAGCATTGAGAGACAAATGGATTCCTTAGTTAAAGAATAGAGAGAATGGACATGTGAGATGGAAGACCAGGTCATATGGTCTTGATGAATCTACAGGACAGTGGTACAGGTTTGACAAGTGGATGACAAAGCATGGATTTAGTCAATGTTAGGGTAACTACTATGGTTTGTCTTACCAGGTGGATAATTATTGCAACATTATCCTATTATTGTATGTGGATGGTATGCTAGCTAGCAGGGTTGTACATATAGGGTTTTGCTGAGCTAAGGGTAAGGTTAGTTTAGTGGCATGTCATGAGGAATTTGGAGTAGCAAAATTCTTTGGCATGAGACACATGGATGATCATAGGGTGATTTTGTCTCTAGTGGGAGCTGATGTGAATCAGGTGTTAGTGAGGTTCAATATGCAGGATGCAGAACTAGAGCACACTAAGGGCTGGATAGTTTAGTATCCAAAATCACATGAGATCTAGTATAAACCTGAGTTTTCCCAAGCAGTGGGAGCTATTAAAGAGTTAGGAGCCAATTCAAGGAAGTGGGTTCTCAGGGATTTGAGAGGGACCAGCAGGAGGGATTCATGTTATGCAAGGTTAGGACTTCACTACATGGGTTTCTAGGTTTAGATGTGGTAGGGTACTTGGATGACAGGAGGTGTACCATAGGTTATGTGGTGGGTGGTCTTCAGGGTTGAAATTGAAGAGGGATACAAGCTAGGAAATAGATTAGATGGGGTACAGGTATAGGTACAGTGTAGCTATTTATCTCCAAGTGGGAGATTGTTAGGTTGTGGAGCTAAAAGCTTCATTGATGCAAACAGAGGAGGAGGTTGCAGAGAGGTTGCTAAAGTGTCACAGACACTAGCATTGGTCAGGCTAACTGATGTCAGTATGATTAGATAGGAAGAGAAACTGGCATCGATAGGATTAGATAGGAAGAGCAACCGATGCCGATCAGGGATCAGCCAGTGTCGATCACCTCTAGGTAGATAGGGACCGATGTCGGTCACCTGTGCAATTCAAAACTACAAGTTTTATGGGCAGTTATTTAATGAACCAAGTGTTTTCATGTCAAGAGCCAAATTTAGACTAGAATCTATGGATCTAATTATTGTAATTAGGTGTCTAATTATTGTTTTCATGAGATCTATATAATAGACTCATGGGCTGTATTGTAAAAGTGTTCTAGTTTGAGTTGAGCAAAGTTAGCTCCTTCTATGTGTGAGGTGAGCAAGGGTGTTCCTCCTAGTTCCATAGTAGTGCCAAGTGTGGGTGTTGGTTTTGGAGAATCATAAGGGTTCTTTAGGGGTGTAGGATCTTGGTCAGCAGGTGTGCACGGCTACATTAGGAGATCTACATGGTAAGTAAGATTATTGATCTACAAGTGTATGTGTGTGCATGATCCAAGTTTGTAGGTGTGCAGAACCAGATTGATTTGCAGGTGTGCAAGATTAGGGAGGACAAAAACATAATAAGGAGCAGATCATGCAAGATCTACTTGGAGTATAGTGTGTACTCAAAAAGAGAGCAAAGAGGAAGGCAAGGTAGTTCCTTCCATAAGTGAGATCATTTAAGTTGCAGGTTGTTGTAGTTCAGGGGAGATCTACTTGAAGTATGATTATGTACTTGGAGTGCGTGGAGCACTTGTGGAGTGCATGGAGCACTTGGGTACTGGCAGTAGTGGATACTGGCTAGTTGGAGGTGAACACCAACTCTGTGTTTGAGTTGTGTGTTGGGACCGTAAGAGAGAGATTTGTGGGAAGATTTACTATTTATGCCTTAGAGGTGTGGGAGCCCTAGAGGTGTGTAAGGAATAAGAACTATGGCAATCTTCTTTGTCGTATTTCCTTCTAGAAGTGTTTTAATACAAGTTGTGTATTGTCTCTCATATTCTGTGTTATTTTTGAATTCTAGTTACTTGTGATTCTGGTTTAATTCTGCATGTAAGTTGCTTGTATTTGGTAATAAATTGTGTGCTTCCATATTTCCCAACAAGATAAAGAGTGTTAGTAAGTGATAAAAGTTTTAAAATATTATGTGTATACATATACCCTACTCAAAACTCATCACATGTCACATGGGTGTAACACAAGATGGTGCTTTAGGAATAAAACATGAAAACACAAAATGTTGATGCTAAGTAGAATATAGTACCAAAAAAAAAGATAAATAAAAATACAAAATTTAAAAACACATACATTTACTTACCTTAATGTTGTAGATAAATGAACAGACTATAAGAGATGTGAATGCATCAAATGTGAAGAACACAAGGTGAACCTATAGAGATTAATGCCAAAAAGAGTGAAAAATCAAAGTTTTTAGAATATAGGCATATAATAGTGGAAAATATTCTCTACGACATCATGATTCTATAACCTTTTAAGGTTAAAAAAAAGAGTGAGTTAAAACAAAGATATGATATAAAAAAGTAATCTAACGGTAAAAATTTGAAAGGTAAAGAATTGTAAATAGTAAGTTTAAATATGGTGAAAAGAAAGTCATTTGTTTATTATTTTTCTTATTTGGAGAGAAAAATAGAGCTTGGAGAGACTAATAAAAATAAAAAAGAGCCAAGATGGTGAGGAGATGACAATTAAGATGAGAGGGATGCCTAGAGGTTGTAGCAAGTGCAACATAGGTAGGCAACTAAGAATTTTAAACCTATTTTGAATATTTTATTTAAAATTAAATGTTTTATAGAAATTTGTAAATTAGGCAATTATAGAAACCAAAATTAACCCCAATAAGTTGTTAAGGGTACTAGAGGATAAAAGGGGAAATGGGTTGAAAGGAATCAAAGTAATAAATGTTGAAGTAATTTATTACAAGTAGTGAAAAGAGTCAACAATCTAAACCAACTAGGTCGATCTAGTCCATATAATAGGTTAAAAATCTTGATTTGACACTACAAACTTAGTCAACTTTGTTTAGGTAAATTTTTGACTTAGTACCTCACTAATGACTTAGCTTTTTGAACCAAATTATCAACTTAGTACTAAGGGGGAAGAATGAAAGGGTTAACATAGTTTGTTAAGCCAACATGGTCAACTAAGGAATACTTGGTCAACTTAGTATTTGACTAAGTGGCCAAAATAGTACTTGAAAATCCTAAAATGCCTGATTGAGTACTAAAATGGCCATGTAGGCTAACACAATAGGTCAAATTGGTCAAAAAATGGATAGATTAAGGTAAATTAGGTTTGTTTTTGTTAAATTTTTTAAAAATAATGTATTTAATTATAAGTGATATGAACATCTAATACACTTTTTATTATTTTATGGTTTCATGGGCATTTGATATTTTGGTGATTATTGGATGTAGAATGGTTACCAGACCTATTAGAGTGATTGATAATGGAGGACCAAGCTACCTTAGTCACACTAGGTCTAATAGGTATTATGGAGATGTGTTAAGTGCCATGAGCAGAGATCTAATAGTCATTTTCTTAAGAGACTGGGAAAGTTTGACTAATAATGTTAGATGGGTGATGGATAGGGATAGCATCAAAGTGAGAATCACCCTAGAGGATGTCCATGATATTCTTGGGCTTCCTATAAGAGGGACACCAAAAATCATGGGGGTACTATATGGATAGGAAGAGACATAAACATTAGACTTGTGAGTGATGGGCTTAAAAAAGATATATCTCAAGCTAAGAGTGAGCCTATTTGATGTGTATATAGATCAAATTTTAGACACACACACACACACACACAAACACACACACACACACACACACACACACACACACACACACACACACACACACACACACACACACACACACACACACACACACACACACACACACACACACACATAATGTAGTTATAGGTATTGGAGTTGTTTCCAGAATATGGATAATACGAATGCAATGGATACGTGATCACATAAGATGAAGCAAGTGCACACCACATAGATGCTAAATAAATTTGAAATTATACAAGAAGCTAAATTTCACAAGACAAAATGGAGAAAACCAAAATCTGATTAACATGAGATGGCCAAAGGGAATAATACATATTGGAGAGCACGTAAGTAACTCCTCCACAAAATGTGGCCAAGGCACCGCAAGAATAGACTATAACTCCTCCATGAAAGGTGGTGACAAGGTGCTAAGATTAGAGAAGTAACTCCCATCAAGGGAGTTATTTATGACATTCTTATGACACCTATGACACATCTATGACACACATCTCCACATAAGCTAGCCTATCCCATAAATGTAGGAAAACTCCAAGTAAGCACAAGAAATATAATTTCCCTAATTAAAAAATAGGGAAAAATAAAAACCTACATTAATACCCACCCCATAAGCATAACTTAGGTGGGCAGTGTGGAAATATAAAATGGGTCCTAGCAACTAGGCTTGATGAGGTACCCATGTACAAATGCAATCTCCCATAAGATAGAGAAAAGGAGAAAACCCATAGAAAAAACTCCCCCCCAAAAGAGAGACATAAAAGAAATAAGAGGCTAGTGGCCCCCCTGAAGATGATGCTACTACAGGGGTGGACCACACCCCAAGAAGAGCTCACAAATGAATGAACTTGCTCTCAGTGAAAGGTTTGGTGAAGATGTTTGCATCCTGCTCTAAAGACTAGCAAAATATCAAGTCAATGACCTAAATATGAATAAGCTCCTGAATTAAATGCATGTGAATCTCTATGTTCCTAGTCCACTGGTACTGAACTAGATTCCTACAAATCTAAATGGTACTCTGGTTGTCACAAGAAATGATGGTGGGCTACCTAATAAGAATGCCAAACTTAGAAAGAATCCCTTGAAGCTAAATAGCCTCAATAGCTAGATTAATAACTCCCTTATACTCTACCTCTATGGATGATATAGTAATAGCATTCTACTTCTTGTTAGACCAAATGATAGGACCTGAACCTAGAGAGAAATTGTAACCAAAAGTGGACTTGTGAGTTTGTGAATTGCCAGCCTAATTTGAATCTGTATATCCAACCAAGTCAACCTCTATGCCAAATCTGTAATGAATCTCATATCTATGTGAACCTTGTATGTAATGCAAGATCCTCTTAGCTACTTTCCAATGTAGCTCATGCGGTTCTTGCATGAATCTGGAGACAAGTCCCACTGTATATGATATGTCGAGCTTGGTGTGAGTCAAGTAGATGAGACTACCAACAAGTTTTTGATACTGAGTGGCATCAACCAATGGTGAGGAACAATCAAACTCAAGCTTGACTCTTGATAGAAATGGAGTCAGAAATGGCTTGTAATTAGCCATGTGAAACTGAGCCAATAAGTCAAGAGGATACATAGGCTGTGTAAGAGAAATCCTTGAATCTAACTGTGAGATCTTGATGCCAAGGAAGTAGTGCAACAAACCCAAGTCTATCATGTCAAATCTATCTTGGAGAGATGCCTTCACCACTAAAATAACTAGTGAAGAACTCCCAGTGATCAAAAGGTCATCAAAATATAGAACCAAAATCAGGAGTGAATCATCTTGCTACAAGAAGTAGACATTGGGATCAGAACGACACCTAGTGAAATCCACTGTGAGAATGAAGGAATCCATCTTGGCATACCAAGCTTGAGGGGCCTATTTGAGGCCATAAGTAGATTTCCTAAGTCTTCATACTAAGGAAGAATCCTAAATAAATCTTGGTGGCTACTCCATGTAGATCTCCTCCTTTAGGTCTCCATGAAGAAAGGCACTCTTCTCATCCATCTGGTGAACATCCCAACCATGCGCTATGGCAATAGCCAAGGTGAGTTAGATAGAAGTCATCTTTGCAATGGGTGCAAAGGTCTCTAAGTAGTCAATGCCTGCCACTGTGAGAAACCCTTGGCAACCAATCGTGCCTTGTACTTATCAACCAACCCATCTGCTACAAACTTGGTCTGATATATCCACCTACATCGAACCATCTTTCTTCCCTTAGGAAGTGAAGTCAAATCCCAAGTGTGATTTTTGATTAAGGAAGAATATTCTTCCTCCATAGCACTATCCCACTCAGGTACCCTATATGCCTCTCAAAAAGTTTATGGATCTAAAACTAAAGCAAAGAAGGCATGTGGATCTCTCTAAAAATCCCCCTAGTACATCTATCATCTGTGAGATCTCCTGCCCAAGTGTCAGCACTCACAAGTGTCTATCTGGCCTAAAGTGGCCTATAAGTGGATGAGCCAGGTGTTAACTCCTCATCCTCTGACTAACTAGAGGTGGATGACTTTGTGTCACTCTCCTCATTATCTAAACTCAAAGAAGAAGATGTCTCTATCTCAAGAACCTATTGTGGCTGATTTGAATTTGATGAGGAATCATCATGAAGAATTAGATCTGATGAGGGAGAAGAAGTGTCAAGTGTTGAGTCTCTAGGACTCTCCTCAAATTGGACACTTCTCTCAATGAACAACTCATGAGTGACTAGATCTAGAAGGTGATATCCCTTAATACCATCCAGATATCCTACAAAGATGCAAGGCTTCGACTATCATTCCATAGCTTTGCATTTCTTCTTTGCAATGTGGGCCATGGCTGGGGATCTAAAAACCTTGAGATGCTCAACATCGGGTTTCCTTTTATGCCAGGATTCAAAGGGTGTTATCCCTTTCAAAGGTTTGTGAGGAACCCTATTTTGAATGTAGAAAGCACAATTGATGGCTTCAGCCTAGTACTGTGGTGCTAAGGATTTAGAGTGAATCATACAGCTACCCATCTCTTTCAAGAACCTATTCTTGCATTCTACAACCCCATTTTGTGAAGGACTGTAAGTGACTATGCACTACAAATCAATCCCCTCTGTGGTGCACAACTACTCAAACCTATTATTGACATACTCCCCTCCATTATCAGTTCAAAGAACCTTGATGGATTTCTCACTCTATTTCTCAACAAGATCCTTGAAGTCTAGAAATTTTTCAAACACTTTAGACTTTTGTTTGAGAAAATATATCTAAGTGTACCTAGAGAAATCATCAATGAAAGTGAGGATGTACTTGCCCTTGTGAAAGATGTTTTGGGAAAGGGTCCCGATACATCACTGTGGACTAACTCCAAAGGTTTTGAAGCCATCCAAGCTTTGCCTTTGTCAAATTTTGCTTTGGGATGCTTCCCAAGGGAGCACCCCTTATAAATTCCTTTTGAGAATTAGACATGAGGCAAGCCAATGACCATGTCATGTTTGCAAAGTGGCTCAAGGTAGCGGTAGTTAAGGTGGCCAAACTGCTTATGCCATAATTTGCTAACTTCATCTGAATGAGTCAACAATGCTGTAGGAGAAGAATCTAGTGCAAAATGTGAGAAGGTGTATAACCTGGCTTAGTGATCTGCCCTACCCATTGCCACTATAGTATCACTATGCAACTCCATGATAGCCACTAAATCTAGTGAAAACTCAACTCTCATGCCCTGACCAATGTGAGTGATTTGGTACACTGATAGGAGATTGGTTGAAAGAGAATGAAAACTTAGAACATTATTGAAATTTCCTCCTTCCATTTCAACTGACCCTCTCCCTGTAACAAAAATGGATATGTCATCACCCAAACTAATTGAAGTCATGCTACAAGGCTCTAAAGATGAAAACTCAATTAGTGAAGAGCCCATGTGGTGAGAAGCACCCAAATCAATGACCCATGATGTTGTAGAAGTTGTAGTAGCTACAAGGGCCTTTCCCTTTTCTTTCTCCTTACCCTTGCCTTTTGCCTTGGTAGAATCTTGGGTAGATGAATTTTGCTTGATGGACTCAGGAACACCTATGTTGTGCTTCTATAGAAGGTGAGTCAGGTGATCTATTTATTTCTTCATGCATTTGTGCTCAGCATGCCCTGTCTTTTTACAATAGGCACACTTAAACTTCTCCTTCTTAGGTTTAGCATTGGAAGAGGAAGACTCAGTTTTGTTTTTGGTAAGATTGTTATTTTCTTTCTTCTTCTCCTGGTCCTTGTTCTTTTTCTTCTTCTCCTTTGGTGAAGTCTTATCCTTACCATTTCCAGCTATCAAAGCTTGGGGTTGAGTAGACTTCATTGTGCCCATTTGAATGAGCTTATCTTGCTCCATAGTCATGTCGGTAATGAATGAAACCAAAAAGGCATTTTCCATGTAGTGCCAAGGGTACTTTTTGTGGAATGGAAAGTGGAGACAAAGACTGAATATCTTGGACCTAACTTTGTAGGAATAGAAAGGATGAGTTGATCATCTTTCTTATCTATCCTGCATTCTTTCAATTTTAATCTAAGGGCCTTAAACTTAGTGAAGAAATCCTGTAGGGTGTCAAAGTTGCTAGGACTTAGACTTATGAGTTCATTTTTGAGCTCATGATATCTAATCTCATCAAGCTTCCCAAATAATAATTCTAAGGTGTCCCATATGTCTTTGGGAGTATTGGAGGATTCTAAATGGAAGAGAATTTTTGGATACATAGACAAGCTTAGTATTCCATAGGCTTCATCACTACGGTTGTACCACTTGACCTTTTTAGCATCAATGTTGGGTTCTACTTCAGTACCCATGGTGATCCTATACAACCCTTTGCTTCTAAGAATTATTGAAAATTTAACCTTCCATTCATGATATTTCAAGGGTGTTAGGGGTTTAAGTTGAAAAGAATCCATTTTAAGCTGAATTTACGTGAAGTTGTGTTGATTACACGTTGTGAATTTATGCAGAAAGGAGAATGAAAGCAAAGATTTACAAGTTTGTGAAAAGCAAACACACCCCCATGAAATGTTGAGCCCCTCCACCCAAATATGCAATTTCACACTAAAAATTCTTTAGGCTTAGCTGATAATGTGTCTTAGAGAAATCAGTGCAAGACTGTAAGCAAATAGGACGTCGAACTCAATTGAAAATGTGACCCGAGAGACCCAAATTTTTGGCACTTTATAAACTAGTTAATTTTTAACAAATAACAAGCCTAAACTATGGATTATTGAATTGCAAACACTTTTGAAAAAAATGGTACCCAAATCTGAGCTACCATTTGCAAGATATTAAAGATTCAATTTCTCGTAAACTAGTGTTTTTGTAAAAAAAAGCACTAAAACATTAAAAAAATGTCTATTTTGAGAGAGAAAGTGATCTTCCAACCACTCATTGGACTTGGAACAGAGTGAGTAATACAAAGGAGGTTTGTGTCAAGGGGAATTGCCCTCCTACCAACTTGGGCCTCACCCTTCGTCTTCATAGGTTGAAGATACAAGTTTTTTTACAAACCTCTAAATTGCTCTTTTTTTAAAAAATGTTTTCAACTTACTTGTTTTTCAGCATACTAAATGACACTATGAAGTGATTAAAGTCAGAAAACATTTAAAAAAGCAATTATCAATGCCTAGTTCAAATTGCTAGATGGGACGCCAAGCAAGGAAGGGGCACCATTTTTAAAAAAAGGTGCTGGTAGAAAAAATAAATGAACAGCAGATGTGGTAGAATGTTCTCACCAAAAAGAAGGGCACACTTCTAGTTACTAGACAATAGAAAAAATGTAGGCAGTGGCACCCCCAAAAAAAAGTGTAGTTTAGAATTTACTCAGAAAAAACAAAAGAAATGAACTACAGACCTGTTGGATGTTGTACGGCTTGCTTGGCACCTAGCAAACAAAAAAAAATCAGTTGAAAGAGTACCGATATGGTAGCAATGCCACACATTTAGCAACACATAGTTAGTAATGCATAGCAAACAACAACACCCAATCAACCTCAATAGAAGGAAAAGTACTGCTCAAAGACTGCGCGCTAGAAGGATATTGCGCCTAGATTGGCTACATCTAGACTGACAGCACCTAGAAGGATATTGCTATTGGTGCTACTCCTCCCTCTTTTGTTCTAGACAACAATGGCACCCAAGAATAGAAACCAATTGTAGAGATCTATCTTTTCCTACAGAATGACCAAGAGAAAAGGATTTCTACTACTTTTGCTAAAGCCACAACATATCTAGACAAGATGTCTTGGCAAATTCTAACTTAGAAGTAATTTTTTTAAACAAATTCCGTATGGATTTGCATGAGTTTTCAATAAATTCTACCAAATATCTCAAATGCAATGGAGTTAAAAAAACTACTAAGGAAGCAAAGTAAAAATTTTAGAATAAACAAATAGCATAACCAAACACATGATTACTAGAGTGGCTCTGATACCATATTAGAGTTGTTGCCAGAATCTAGATAATGCGAATGCAATGGAGATGTGATCACATGAGATGAATCAAGTGCACACCATGTAGATGCTAAAGCAATTTGAAATTATAAAAGAAGCTAAATTACACAAGACAAAATGGAGAAAACCAAAATTTGATTAACATGAGATAGCCAAAGTGAAGAATACATATAGGAGAGCACATAAGTAACTCCTCCACAAAAGGTGGCCAAGGCACCCCAAGAATAGACTATAACTCCTCCATGAGAATAGAGAAGTAAATCCCATCAAGGGAGTTACTTATGACATTCTTATGACACCTGTGACACATCTATGACACACATCTCCACATAAGCTAGCCTATCCCACAAATGTAGGAAAACTCCAAGTAAGCACAAGAAATATAATTTCCCTAATTAAAAAATAGGGAAAAATAAAAACCTACACTAATAATAGGACTTGTCACAACATGGGTAATGTTTTACAAGTTGGATGAAAAGGTACTGCTATATGGGATAGCCTTATACTAGTCCATTTTAGAGCAGGGAGATATATATGATCTAGGTTATATCATATGGTTTTATCTCATGAATGATTTGTATGGGATGTTATCTAGAGGGTGGAAGACCATGAGGCTAGTGACTTTATTGAGAGCATAGATATACAAGAGGTTTTTGATGTATTAACTAGTTGGGTTGACCTATATGGTCAATGATTGATTGCCTCAAGTGCAAAGATGGAGGCAAGATTAGGTGGTGTGGGTCATGCCCCATGTGTCACTGATATAGATAGTCATGTGAGTAGATATTATGTGGTAGTCATATGGGTGCACCATGATAGTGTGTCTGAGTTGGAGGACAATGTCACTAACATTTGCAAGAACATAGATTATATGCCACTATACCTAGTAGATAGAGTCACATCTAATAGAAATCATAACAAGGTAATTAAGAATCCTTTACGTTGTATATCTGATAGTTATTCCCACATTTTGGGCTATACATGTGAGAGATTTGAGGGGGAGAGTTGGAGAGGGACTATAAATTTTTAGGATAGAGATTAGACCATGACATGAGAGATTGTGGATGGGTTTAGCATGATAAATGGAATCTAGAGGAGATGGATGTGGATGTAGGAATGTCAGAGGTATCATCTCTAGTACCATAGTAAGAGGAGTGATGACCACCTCAATCACAGCATTTGAAAATATTCCAAAAATGAGATAAAGCATAAAGTATGGTCATCTTAAATGACCCATCAATTGGCTTAGGATAGAGTTGGTCTATAAAGGCACCACTAAGCCAAGGATTGAGACAGGCATCAGTGGTGACCTTGGGTTTTGCATTAATTAGGTGGAATCTCATGGATGAGTTACTCAAAGGATTATATTATGGATAAACCATGTTTGATGGTCATATAGATGAGTGCATGGTGATATGTGACATTTAAAGAGGTAATAAATGGTTGAAATTTGCTTAAGTTTTGTTTGAGATAGATTATAGATAAATAGATAGATAGATAGATAGATAGATAGATAGATAGATAGATTTTGAGATATATCTATGATCTAGTATCTATCTAGTTTTAATTCTAAAAATCCAATGGAGGTAGAGACCATATGGGGATCCCTAGTGAGGGCATTAATCCATGATATCTTAGAAAAGGTGTTAATTTCATATGACCCTACCATACTAGATGATCTTAGGGTACTATTTGCCCTAGCTCAAGTGACTAGTTTTGACTAGCAAGAGAGGTTAAAGGTAATTACAAGAATGTAGAGATGAGTGAAATCCATTGATAGGGGTGGGAGTGGGAGAGACACATGCATGGTAGGCCTTGACTTAGGATAGAGTTCTGCATATGGCTACCATGACTCAACTAGAATAGGTATAGGCCCAGTTGGCCAACCTATAGGGATAGGTGACAAGTTTGATATCTTGAATAGCCTCTTTATAATGTACTATTTAGTGGAGAATATATGAGGAATCTATGGGAAAAAACCACAATATAGATAGGATAGAGCCCAAATTTATAGCTAAAATGATGTATATTTTGTACTTTTGTATAAAAACACAAGATATAAATAGATGTCTCATTTTGGCAGTTGGATTGTTGATATTATGTGTTTGTATTATGGCTTTGGTTGTGGATGCATGGATATATTTATTTTTGGAATGTTTATTTATCTTTTTTTGTATATGACATATGAAATATATGTGTTGTGGTTTCTTTTCTAGCATTATGTAAGAAACATTCATGGTTAAAATGAAACAGGCAAAAAAGGCTTGGTAAAATATAATCAATAAAAAATAAATGTACTACACACTATTTCATGTTGTGAAATGTGTAATAAAAATAAGAATGAATAAGTATAAGAAAATAAATAGTGGGAATCAAGAGGGAAAAAAGGTTTTTTTTAAACCATGAAAAAGATTGGCACCGATTTAAATCAAGTAAGATCATACTAAATCACATTGGGAAGTATGAAAATAATGTAATAAAGTGGAAAACATGTAAAAGAGAATTTTTTTATAAAATCAATTCAATTATGTCAATCAATCATACTAAATCACATTGATAAGTATAAAAGAGAAACAAAATTTGGTAAAACTGGTCTTAAATTAACCACACTAATTTAAGCGACGTATGAAAAACTTAAGAAATGGTTGGATTCTTACATGCAATCAAAAAATAAGAAGATAAAAATGAAAGAGTAATTAAGAAAGCATAAAAAATAGTAAATCAAGATGTGAATCATGTTAATAACATGTAAATTCATGATCAATCACATTTTATCTCATATTTGACACATGTAATTTTTGTTGTGACTTGGATTATTTGAGAATTTTGTGAGGAAGTCCAGGTCTTATCTGTGATCTTATATTAAAACTCACAAAGGGAATACCAATGAGGTGGAAATAATGTAAAAATGTGAAAAAATGGATTTGAGTAATATTAATGTGAAATTGTGTTAATTTGTGAGGAATGATAGGTCTTATCCATCATCTTATAATGCAACTCATAAATAGAATCCATAGGGGATTGATTAGTGAACAAAATAATATTTCTCAAGAGGAAATAGTAAGATTGGTAGGGAGTGAAAAATGGAATGTAAAAATCATAACTTAGGAATCTTATGAGAATACCTTAGGAGACATAACGCATATAAAGGACATGATAAGACACTAAGTGACTAGTGACCATCAATGTACAAAGGAAACCTTTTCGCTATAGACCCAAAGTTATGTAGGCAAATAAGTGTGATACTAAAATAAACTCATGAAGGTACATTGGTAAAATAAAATTAAATGGACCTACCTACCCATGATGTGTTCCCCATTCTTCAAGACCTGTTATAGATCCATCAATATACTACGAAGACTAGGTAGTTGCATGAGAAAATAGGTAGCACTACAAGATTATTTTATTCTCCTTTTCTAATCTACTAGCATAGCTCACCCTAATGGACCTCAGATATATTTTGAAGCCAAATGTGGCGTTTTATCTTCTACTATAAGAAGGATATGTGCTTTGAAATCACATATTTTTGTGTGATTTAAATTTTGAAAATTTGGAATATTGCCTTTTGGATCATTGCCTTTTGTTAACTATTTTGGATTTTAAATGTTTTTTTATAGATTTCAAGATCCCTCCTCCATAAAAAATTATAATGACTATCCATGAGAGATATATTGAAACACACAAATGATCTTTAGGCTTTGGATAAAGGAATCTAAGTATCCAATGACAAGATTAAATATTACACTTAGACTTAACTATGAACCCACATGTTATCTCAAGTCTCAACCATGTGTATGCTTAGTTTTTTAAAAGGAATAAATGGAAGAAAAGTATATCCAAAGTGGACAAATAAAATGATATTATCATGAGATGAATTATTTTCTAACTAATCACTTGGTAAATAAGGAATTACTAAAGGGAGAAAGGTTTGCATAACCAAGTCACAATAACAATTATCAGTGTTTATAAAGATAAGATAATAAACTATCATGAAAATAGAACAAGGGAGTATTTAATAAATAAAATCAAGAATAAAAATAAGGAAATGATAAAGAAAAAATTCCTAAGAAAACATAAATGGCATTGAAATCAATATAAAGTGTGAAACTAAAATCACCATGTATGATAGATAAGAATTTGACACAATGTCAAATGATATAATAATAGATAAAGATAAAGTTCAAGTACACATCCAATAAAAATGAAAATTTAAGAATACCATGTATGTGCTCATAACTATCGATATATTTGTCCACACACATTATCCATAACATTACATAAGTCTCTATGAAGTCGAATGTGAACTACAACTAATGTCTCATCTATCTTCAATGAAAATTGGGAAAATACTTCACATCTAATCTCCTCAATATAATATGTAGGAATGTTTGATGGATCATGATGATTAGGGATATCATGTAAGGTATACTTAGGATAATGCATGTGAATGTAATCTATAGGAGATGAAGGGGTCATTAGTGGGGAAGGAGCCATGAGTGAGGGATTCATGGGTGGAAAAAGATCCATAGGTGAGGGATGATCCATTGGTGAGACAATAATGAGTGGAGGAATAAGAGGTGATGAAGTGACCATAAGAGGAGATGGAACCATAAGATTTGGAACCATGGAGGAAGAAGGAGGAGCATTCTTATGGGAATGACTAATGGGAGTAATGGTAGAAGGTGCAAGAATGGTTAAAAGATGATACTAAAGGATGTGGTAATGATTAATGTGATGGGTTCCACATTGGTGCCATAAATGATATACCTCTCCATGCATAAGAATATATTCAATTTGTACCTTCAAGGGAGGTATAGACTTGTTTGAGGACTGAGGGGTAGTAGGGTGTAAAGTATCAATATATTATTTTAGCTTGTGACATTGTGTATATGAATGGTTATTTGTGTCATAAAAGAAATAGATATGCATGTGATTAGTCTTGGTAGGTGTACTCATAAGAGGAGGTGTAACAAAAGTAGAAGGAGTTTAATAAGGCTCATTAGACCATTTGGGGGACAAATGAGACAACTACATTAAAAGAAGCAAATGAACCTCAAGAGAAGGTAGTGTTGGTGGAGAGATAGGGAAAGGCTTGACAAGAGGAATGATAGGATTGGAATTAGGAATAGACTTGGATAAAATGGGTGTAATAATGGGATATAAAATAGGATTGTTTAAGGAAGGGATGGGTTCTATGTAAGGTTGAAGGAGAGTTTCATGCATATAAGGCATAAGAAAGTTATAGGGTCATCATACCTAGCAAAATGATAGGGACCAATCATATCATGATCCATAAGCATACTCATATGAGGTTATTTATAAATTGAAATGTGTTTGAACCATATCTACCCTATGATAAAGAGGAAAAATTCTAAAATTAGGAATGATATGTGATGGAACATAGGAACATATACTAAAATATTGAAGCAAAAGGGAATGATACCATATAATCTTAGCATCAAAGGCATAAAAAAGATCTCTTAATAATGGATCATATAAATTATAAATACCATCATAATCAAGCATATGAAGATCAATGACATAGGTAGGGATGACATTATCATTTGATGAGGTGTGATGAATTGAATGTTGAGTCTTAGATAAGATAATGGGGATGTCATCAAAAGGTGATTGATGAGAATGATGTTAAAAAGAAGTAAGAAGTTGAGAGATGATATGAGGTGAGATATCAGAAGTTTTAATATTAATATGGATATAGTCAAGCTCATCATCATTAGAATCTAAGAGGTTAGGGGGAATATCCCCAATGAGTTCATGATGACCATTGTAACTTTGGGTGGAATCAATGGGAAAGTAAAATAATTGAGACTCATAAAATGGATCACTTGGTAATGGTTCAATAGTAGAAATATTAAATACACACTAGTCTTGGAATTATTTAAAATTCTAAGGGTTAATGTCACCTTGAATCCTATATATGGCACTATTATGAGGAAATTTAATGCATTGGCAAGTGGAGGAATTAATTTCTCTCATATAATGAATCCATGGCCTACCAAGCATAATGTTTTAATATAAATTAAATGTTGCACCCAACATCCCCTCTTTCCATAGGAAATATAGACCCACCTTTTTTTTAATAAATGTCTTGTTTTTGGTGTGGTAGCATTAACATTGTATATCTTTATGGACTTGGATGTACCTTTTAGGATTTTATAAGTAGATCTATTATAAATTTGTCATGGAAAAATGCCTAATGATGTAGACCCTTTGGATTGTCATTAGAAATGAATTACCTTTAGCATTTTACCTTTCATATTTTGTCCCCTTTATACCCTTCTTAGCCAAATACTTTAGACATTTCATCTGAAAGAATTTTCACCCTTCATGCCTAATGCACATATCCTTCCCTCTTTATGTAATCTACCCTTTGGGATTTTGGAAGTGACCCTTAAGAATATGGTACTACCCTTTGGTAAATCAAACCAGTCCTTCTAGCCTCTATGAAGTAGACCCTTTAGACACTCATTGCCATAAAATTGATCCTTCGAAGTCTTTCCCATAGACCCTTTAGGACCCTTCTAGTTATCCCTTCGACCTTTCCATATTTGACCTTTCTAATCCCCTTTGACCTTATCTTTTAGGGAACATACCCTTTAGGTCTCTTGAAAAGTACCATTTGAAATTTTAAAACATTCAAAATTACCCTTTAGACTATTCCTTTGGAACTTCCATTTTTGGACCCTTTAATCATTTCTTCAAAAAAAATATTTTGGGAATGTTTGTTTGATGTAAAAACTATGAAGAAATTATTCCAAAGGACACTTCCATTTTAGAAATCTTGAACCATCCCTTTACTCTCCACATAGACACACCCTTTAGACTTATGCCAAAGTACCCTTTGGTGGGGCCACTTACCCTTCAAAAACTTTTGTCTCTATACTTCTATCTTTAGCCCAATTTCCTTTGAATATGATACCTAAGAAAATTATACCCTCTAAGTTAGAGGCACATACCCTTTATAAATTTTGAAGCACCCTATTAACCATACAAAAATACCACTTTGGGATATCAAAAGTACCCTTTCAAGATTTTTAAGTAAACCCTTCAAGACTTGTGTCATGGACTAAAGTGCCCTATGAATTAGACCCTTTAGATCAAAATTAACCTTTGAGTAAATTGAAAATGTCCTTTAACTATGAAAATTAACCCTTTAAAATTACTATTTTAGATCCCTCATCGTGAAGATATATTTCCTCAGATAAATTATCATAGATATTTTGTCCAAAACAATTCACCAAAATAAATAGTCCATCAGCATTGACTCAAACATATTTCCATCAATATTAATATGAGTACCTTCACGTTTAACCATGTCTCAATTTTATCCAATATAAGGTAAAATATTTCCTATTAACATTAGTAAACACCCCCACCAACCTAAGCTAACAAATTTGAATTTAAAGGGTTGATTAAACATTACACATTTATGTCACATGAACTAGTATTCAATGAAATATCTTATATAAGCAATATGAAGCCATCGGAGTCATCATTTTCACTCAATATATATTATGATCAAAGTATCTTTATCTCCCAGTAGCACACAAGAGCCCTAGTTTCTATTTCAAAAGAGCATACAATAGACTCTAAGTAAGTTAGAGATAAGTCAATCACATAGGTATACAGGTATACATAGAAGGTAGAATATTGAATAAAGCAAGAAAAAATGCATATCCATGGCATACTAATCAAGGTCATCATGAGTAACTAATCCTCCCTTTGTATTCACATTGAAGGATTACATAGAGTTGAAGGAAAACGTATTCAATGTAGAGGTATTCGAGAAAAAATATTACTAATAGATTTGGGATGTGATCAATTTATTGGATGATTTTTTAATGGATGATGAGATAATTCTATCAAATAAGCTATTTTTTAGAGAATACTAGCATATAAATTCCAATGGTCACATTTTTATATCACCAAACCAGAGGTCATGTCATGCATTAACCTTCTCAAGGACTTATTTTTTGTAGGCAAGATATCATAAGATGCCTATTTGTTTCATTATTGTGGAAATACAATGGTTGTGTGCATCTATAGAGATTATTTTCAAAGTTATTTGTCTATCACAATACCATATACCTCTTTGATAAGCACACCCTAGTATAGTTTGAAAAGGAAATTAGCCTCTAGGGAGCACTACAATCATGGTTGTTACCCAATAAAAGCATGATGTGGAAAGGGAAAATTTGAGTGAATAATTAGTGATCAATAATTTTAGGATGGGCATCCACATAGGTATATATTTTCTAAATAGATTATATAGTATGCCTAGTATTCATTTTGTAAATTTGGTTTGGATATCCTTGCTTTATATGATGATATCACATGATGTTGCTTATGCCCTGGGGAAGATAGTTTAAGGCTAAGGGAATAAATTTTTCATAAGGTTAGACATCCTACCCCTATAGGATATTTATATATGATGTCGTATCTAGTTTTCATGGTCATGGGCATGTGTTATAAAGACCTAGATCATTTATGGTCCCTAGATATAGATTGTATTAAGAATAGAATATGCAACCATTACCAACTCATGTATATATATATGCCTACGAGAGGCACATGGAAAAAATTTGTGAGGATGTGTATCCCCAAATATGGAAAGCTATCTATGGCTCCCTAATGCCATACATTAGAAAAAACATTATGAAGAACCTAATTGGGAAGGGTGATTAATTCTTGTATCTATAGATCACTATCATATTGGTTTGGGGTACTGAGGTGGCATCCCTATGCATTCCCAAGTATGTCCTTGTTAAGCTAGTAGATTAAGAGATAGATTTCTAGTTATGGAACAAAATAAAGGAAGACTTGGTGAGAAAAAAGAAGGCTTTCTTCTTTGGGAGTCTTATCATCATTGGCAAGATAACATACACCATGAGGAATCATCTTGGTGATGTTAAAAAAAAGAAAATTTGATATGGTTTCCCCATAATTCCACATAGAGATAGGGATGCCATAGGTTCATCCAACAACACATTCATGGATACAACATACCTATTACCACTAGCCATACTATTATGATTTTCCCTTTTTGAATCTTATAAATGATGATGAGGTATTAGAGTGGGAAAAGATAGTTGGTTTACAAGAATATCATTCAAGGATGATCCAATCAGAGCCCATCATATCTACCAATGAATTGGATAGTTGAAGAGCCCTTTTAAAGGGTGGAAACATTTAGACTTCTATAGTTGATAATATTATGATAAAGGAGCTCTTATTCTAAAGGACCCCCCTTGGAATTGAAGCTAAAGATAGTCAAACAAGAGCCAAGATTATGGAGTCAATTTTGGGAAGATTAAGATCCAAAGGAGACCCCATTAGTTTGGACATTGATGAAGAGGACTAGGAATGGTGTTGATGCCACTCTAGTTTCGATGACTACCCCCAGCATGTCTCATGTTTCTTCAATTAGGCTAGCCACTACACAAGAAATAGTCCCTTATACCGATAACTCTCCTACTAATGGGAAGGATCCCTTAGTTTATGTTAGGAAACTAAGGAACCCCATAGGTAGCCTAAAAACATAGGTATCCATCGGCTTGCCTATACCGCCTCCTAGATTACAATCAGAAAAAGATGAAGAAACCATTAAAGAATGGGTAGAGGACTCAAATGATCTTAGTATTTAGGGTGCTCCCATTAAGCTACAGCTTCAAGTTATGTCAATATTCCCTACCTTTTATTTAGCCTCAATTTCTATTGTTAATGTACCCATATCCTCTATAGAGGTCCCCTCCACCTTATCCATTGCTTCCATTGATCCCTCCACCACCTATACTACATATTTTCCCATAACCATCCCTTCTGTAACTATTGGTATTGTTGATATGAGACTTCACATAAAGAATAAAACACCCAAAGGTGTAGACCATTTTGTCCACACCCCAATTACATGTTCAATCCACATAACTCTCCTTTCCACTCCCCACTTACACTTCTACCAAAGAAACCATTGTATCTATCATAAGCAGGGGAAAGAAAGAAAATCAACACATTATGGTAGCCCATCCACTTACTCAAATTGGAGGATTTGACTGGTCCAAGATTATATGGCCTGAACTATCAAATGTATTAACAATGGAATCCAAGAAGCAAAGGATAGAAGAGAAGGGGGAGCTATATTATAAAGTTATTTTCATGACCTTTGATGCACCCATTAATAGCCCACCTTAGGCCATGGAATTAAGTAAACAAGCTTCACAAAGGCCTAATTAAAATATAACCAAGTTACTTTTCATAACTACCTTGTTCAATCCTCTCATTAACTTCATCCAAAGGGTCAAGAAGAGGAAGATTGAAGATGACCAAGGAGCCAATGTCATCCTTGAATAATGAAAACCAGTGATTTCCCTCATAAAGAGGTAGAATAGGTAGCCAAGAGAATCTATGTATGAGTAAAATATCTTAGACCTCACTCAAGTACACACGGGTGTAGTAGTAGCTATCCATAAAGGGACAAAATTAGCTTGTTAGGAGATGGAAAAGGAAGTGTAGGAAATATAGGTAGAAATTGAGAAGCTAAAATAATAGTCAAGTATCATGCATGTTCTTACAAGTATAAAATCTGAGGTAAGGGAGGCAACCCCAAAATTCTACCACTCTCTAAAGGCCATGTAATTCATGAAGGCCAATATGGCACCTCATATCAGCTAGGCCAATCAGGTCTATAACTCCCTAGTATAGGATAACACAAGTCTTAAAATGTTAGTTTCCTATACAAGTAACTCACTATATAGTCACCTTGATCTAATGACTACATTTGAGGCATATAATGCCTTGAATCTATTATTCATTAAACATGAGGAGGTCAAGGAGTGTTTGAAGGTGGTTTCAACTATGATTTTAGACTACCAAGCACATGAGTCTCAACTCCTTCAAATTTTGAATGATTTGAAGTTATTTAAAGTAAAAGATTATATGGGCAAGTTAATTAGTATAATCAATTTTGATAACATTATCTAGGAGGCAATAGATAATTTCAATGGAAGCATTCAAGGCTTGGTAATGGAGAGTATTGAAGAAGAGTTAAGTAGGGTAACAAAGAAGGTGACAGAAGTGGATATCTTTAGAAGCAACTTTCAACTTACTAAAGATGAACATGTAAGACTCCTCAAATAAACAAAGAGACTCTACTAACCTTCATTACTTCAATATAAAGCATTTGGTAGTAACATGAGGTAGTAGACAAAGTTTAAAAAGATAAAAAGGTGAAGAAGAAGTAGGTTTTTATGAATGGAGCCACATCTTCAACTTCTACTCTAACAAAAACCCATGCAACACTCTAGCCAACATATCCCTAGCCTAGTATATGCCTCATTTTTATAATGCTTCTTATTTTAGCTTCCTATATATAATTGAATTATTCTTTTATTCATGCATGTATTACATTCTCTCGTAAAGTCAATTATTTCTATTTATAGCTCCTCATTCAGTTTTAGACTACAATTATAACTACATGTTATAACTATTTCATGTAAACATCATGCAAACACTTAGATGATGAGGTGACCCCTCCCCAAGATCTATAAATATTACTATATCACCCACATTAAAGGGGTCATTTTTTTTGAAATATAGAGTAGAGAAGCCAATTTCAATCATCAAGTAATGTTTTTTTAGGTATTTTTTTCCTGTGTTGTGTTATTAATTAATATTTTTCAATGGTTGTTTATTTTAATTAATATTTAGTGTGCTAAATGTTGTGAATATATTTTTAATTATATTTATTAGTATAAAAATCTCATATGTGAAATAGCTATCAGTGATTAGTAGTTTATTAACTGAGAAAATTAAGTCATGTTGAAATATATTTATGAATGTGCATTTGTGCTTTCTTGGTGTAGTCTTATAAGTGTGTGCCATAGCTATCTTAGATAATTTAGTAGCCTAATCCATAATATCATGATTAAGGGTGTGCAATAGCTACCCTAATAAGAGAAAACTTTATTTAAGGCCATTATATTTCCTATACCCTTGTCCCCTTAGACTCTTTAGCTATATTTAGTTGTTGGTGAGCATTTATTTTTAGCAATGGGTATTAGTTTTTAGAAGATGTAGGTCTACTTAGAAACCAACCAAAGAAGTAATTTTTAAGACTCATTAGTTTTTTTCTTTTATACCTTACCCTTTTTTTCCCATTTTTTGAGTTTTTTATGAGACTTTCCCACTCTAGATTAAAATGTAATCACCCATTTGATTTGCATAGAGTTTCCTAATCTTTTAAGAACCATGCCTCCATCCAAAAACCTTATCAACAACTTGCATGCTATGCCTGCTATTCCATCAATAGGTTTTAAGAGACCAAATAACTATAACTGATGCCCTAAAGTTGATTTTACCTCCATAGAGATCTTAAAATGTTAGAGGTTACCTCATTATGATTGTGGTGTGCATAAAATTGACATCAATATAAAATTTAAATATAATCACCTTCATGTGAATAGTGATAGGTGGGATGATAATAGTGATCCACACACAACCTAAATGAGGCATTTTCCTTTGATCATATCATTTACATGTGTTTCATGTGGCTTTGAGATTATATTTATAATATCTAAGGGTTTTAATAAAATTGAGAGAGGCAACAGTTGTGTCAGAACCCTCATCAATCAAGGCATGCTTGACTTGGATATCACCAATTTGGACACTAATAAATAGAGGATGATCCTTTGAGTAAATTAAAATCTCATTGAGAATCATGGAAGTGATGGGAAATTTGAAGGAAAGACAAGTGGTCATTATTTCATCAATATGGATGGATATCTCTTTTCATTGTTTCAATATGTTATCTTCAAATCCATATAAGGTTGCTTCATGTCCTACTAGGGGAGGATGAGGGATGTTCATTTCAAACAAAAGATGCATAATATGGTTATATTGATGTGAATAGGTCCTCATTATATTGATAAATGGTATTTGGGATGGGATAGGATTGAGTTATTTAATAAGATCCCACTCATCATAACCCATCATAAGATTGTTAGAAAGAGGTGCATAGTGTTAAAAGAAGTCTTCAAAAGGAGGAGCTAAAGTATATTAGAATTTATGTTGATAAAAGGAAAAAGTATTAGTGAGATAACATGTTTGTAGATTATGTTGAGAAGATGTACGTTGGTTTTGAGAACTGGTAGAAGTGTCGATAGAAGATTGAGTGTCATTGGTGATAGGTAAATAAGATGGAGGAATGGTAGAAATAGTATGGGAAGCATTATCCAAGGAAGGAATTTGAATTATTTCATTAAAATTTATAATTTCATCTTTCCCATAATCATTTAAGTGAGATGGACAAGATATTGGATAACATGAAATGTGCAAGACAATGGAGGTGTGTATATGGGTTGAGGATCAATGAATGGAACCATGCTTCGCATATTAGTCATTTAACCACATTCTCTTTAGGAGTTGGGTTAATAAGACTATCAACATTATTGATAGAAGGGGTAGGTTTTCTTAGGTATCTTGGTGATTTGGAAGAGGATCTTTACAGATGGCTAAATGAGCATTATCTTGATTCAAATATTAACAAATAATATTTTTGTCATGGGATTTGAAAGAAATTTAATTAGATTGATGGAATTTAGAAATGATATAATCATGGTAAAAATTAGGACCATGAAGAAAATCCATTTCCATATTATGAAGATAGCTACATTTCTAATGAAAAATACCCTAACTAGTGTGAAACTAATAAAATTTGTTGGTATCATACCATGTTTTCATAGTACGAATGGGATCAAGGTCTCATGGAAGAGGCTTAGGTAGACATTTTAGTAATTATATTGAGTACAAAGATTTTTGAACATTGATGTTATTAGGTTAAGATAAATTAGGATTGGTGAATTGGTTGGAAGAGGGAGCTAGTTTCAAAGATTGGTTAGGAATAATAGCTTGAATAGTGTGAATGGTATCATAAGAGTCTATGACACCATCATTGGTAGCATGATGATTCTTTTTCTTAATTAATAAATGAGTACATAAATAAGTTTGGGATGGATTGAATTGATGCATAAAGAAATATTGATTTTTATCTTGTTCAATAGCCTCTTCTAAAGTACATAGAGAAAGAGTCTAGACCCGATATTACAACTTGGAAAAAAGAACATTGGTAAAGAGATGGAGAAGGTTATCATCGACCATTTTATTTTCACATTTGTTGGACAATGTATTCCACATTTTAATGAAAACTTCAGTATTTTTGGTTTCAAGTTGCTTACAATTGATAAAATGGGCTAAGGTATTCTCAAGAAGATCACTAATTTAGAAATCTTAGACTAGAGCATTTACTAAATCTTCCAAACTAATAATACAATGAGTTTTAAGTTGGTTGTACCAATATAAAGCATCACCCATGAGAGTTTTGGCTAATATCTTGGTAGTGGAAAAGGTATTTAATTTGACCAAGTCCTTATATAGATTTCCAATTTTTTTGAGATGGAGATTAGGATCATTTGACCCATTATAAGAAATGGTAGGGGTGATATGTCCTATATTGATATTGGCAATTTGATACGTAAGAGGATAATTTTGAAGGAGATTAATTATTGTGTTG
Source organism: Torreya grandis (assembly GCA_037957365.1). Lineage (NCBI taxonomy): Eukaryota > Viridiplantae > Streptophyta > Pinopsida > Cupressales > Taxaceae > Torreya > Torreya grandis. The sequence continues at coordinate 1,203,627 of JARHVA010004363.1, read as the reverse complement.
AAAAAAGGAGGTTGAGGGATCATATTATAATATAAATCTTGAAGAAGAGTTGGTGGAAAATTTTGATTATGCATGCTCCATGGCATCTATTGAGGGTGGGTTTGCAGATGGATAAGGTGGTTTTGCATTTGCATCATTTGATTTGCATTATTATCTTGAAAATCATTCATTTGATTAAGAATTTTTAATAGGATATAATTGTTTTGAGTTTCATTTTTGTCATTTTTTGAAATGTTATAATTAGAAGTAGTGGCTTGTGTAGACATCCAATTCCTAACACCATTTGTGTTGAAATTGTCAATCTTACTCAAACTCCACTTAATTGCACATTTTAGGCTAAAATACATAAAAACACCCTAAATGGTTTGAACTTGTGGTTTAAAGTGCCAATTTAGGTTAAAGTATCCCTAAATGGGGAAATATAATTTATGAAGAAGCTAACTTTGATCAGATCATTTCGAGTTAAAATGATTATTTTTCCTTTGTATGCTTTAGATCACTCTTTTATTCTAATGCATTGGTGCACATCACCTACCTTTGTTATTTTGTGTTGGTAACATTCAAAATGGGAATATGGTTCTAACACATCTAACATCACCTTTTAATTCTTCTCCAGTTAAATTATGACTCAGTAATATGACTTGATGACCATTTTGATTAATTGAGAGCTAATTTCCAAATAATTGCACAAATGTTGATTTACCTTGTTTAACGCTAATTAATCTAAATCGAGAGCTTAAGTGGATTTTTCATTAGAGTTGTTAAATATTTGTTTTTGGAAATTGGATTCTATTAAATGCATCATCAGTTGATATCATTTCTTGGGAAGACATTCCTAGGCCATAAATGCCACAAATATCAGGATTATGGGTCACCCATGTCTAGTTAATGCCTCCCATGCCTCTTCAGTGTTCCTTATTTCAAGGTCATGATGAAGATAATTATGGATTTTAATTACATAATTCAATTAATCTATAACCACACATCTCAATATCGATATGGATGATCATGGTTGATTCTGGTAATTATTGAAAATATATAAATAGAGAGGCCATGGACATCATTTTTAAGCTTCAGTTTTAAAAAGTTATAATGTTAAATTATTTCCACAATATTTTCATTTGATAATTGATTTTGTTTGCAAGATTAATTTATTAGCTACTTTAGTGATTCCAAATCATGAGCCTAGGTTTTTTGGAGTGTTCTTGAGATATTGGAGGAGTTTGGCACCATTGTTGATAAAGACAAGGATGTTTGATCAAGGGAGAACATGATTTTGAGCCACTTTTTGAGAATGGATTCACTTGGGAAGGTATAGATTTCTTACTTTCTTTCATTTATCTTTTATTTTCATTAGTAATTAACACATAAATAGATAGTCTAAATTTGGTTTGTTCTTATGCATTCTTCTTTTGGTTTATTGGACTAATGTTTGACTAATCATGTTATGTAATCCTCTCTACGTTTTGGCATGTTTAGTGGGACCGTAACCCATAAATTTTCTTATAAATCCTCTAAAATCAACCTACTAACTATTTTCATGTAGGCTCTTATAGTATGAAAGAAAAGAAACAAAAAATTTGACTAAAAAATTCCATTTTTATAAACCACTATTTTGTTCTCAATATGACCCAACTCAGCTCTAGTTTAACCTAACCCGGCTCTAGTTCAACCCAACTCAGCTCTAGTTTAACCTAACTGATCTCTTGTTCATCGAAACTCATCTATAGTTTGACCTAACTCAGCTCTGATTCATCCCAACTCAGATCTGATTCAGCTTGACTCGACTTTAGTTTATCCCAACTCGGCTCTGGTTCAACCCAACTTGGCTATGATTCATCCTGACTCAACTCTGGTTCAACTTGACTCAACTCTCATTCATCCCAACTTAGCTCTAGTTTGACACAAATAAGCTATAGTTCATCCCAACTATCATGTCTAACCCAACTCACCTATCTAACCTGACTCACTTATATAACCCAACTCACCTATCAACCCACCTCGTCTGCAAACTCAACTCACCTGTCAACCCAACTCACCTATCCAACCCAACTCAACTATGAACCTAAATTGACTATCAACTCAAGAGCTAAAATTCTTAATGTCATTTTCTCAAACTCTTAAGTGCTTCAAAGCAAGCCCTTATAATTGTGTTTTTATAGGTTGAGGGGGTAGTTTGGAAGTTGGTTTGAATTCTTTTGACTAACTAAACACACTTTCATTTGGGTTTAAAATGAACATGCTTGATTTCACACATTTGAATTAGTGCTTAAAATGAACCTAAAATTTGGTTGTCTTAGATACATTTCATTTAGTGCTTAAAACACATCATAACTCTTGTAATATTTTAAAATTTGGTGTTTTAATCATGAAACTAGGCTATGTTTTGAATCTTCAATTTAGGCTTAAAATGAACTTAGGTTTTTATTACTTCATGTGGCCTTTTTTGTACCATATTTTACCATTTTATCAGTTAAGGCCAAGGGCCAACAAGAACATCACTTAATCTCTTATTTGGTGCTTAAAATTGAACTCATTTATCAAGTTTATATGTAACAAGTGATTAATTGATTGATTGGAAAAATAATTGGCATTGCATGTATGTTCTTCCATCCGTCCCCATTAGGGAAATTTTGGAATCAAAGTATCATCCTTATTGCAAGTAAGCCTAGTTCAAGGATTAGAAAAAATGTCATATAAAGCACTCCCCAAAAACCTGTCATAGTTTTGGGTGATCTTGAAAAAGACCCTAAAGTCTTTATTTTTATGTCCTTAATTTCATTGCATCTTGGCTTGCAAGGGGGACTTCATTACCTCCCATGATTTCTTTAGGGAAGGTTTGACCTAGGGTTTCATCTCCTAACACTAACTTCAAAATAATTTCACTAGGATTAGAGGTTTGAATGGTTAAACCACCTTACAGTTTTAGAGTGCACATGGGATGTAATGTGCATAATTGGAAATTGCACTACACTAAGTAAATAGTAGGATGTAGTGGTTACAAAAAGGACTAGACCTTTTTGGAACAAGCCAAGTTTTATAGACCCAAAATACGTGCTTTTATTTTGCATCATTTGACATGAAATTCATTATGCAATTGATTCCAATATAAATGATCAAAAACCAATTAGTTTTAGTCAACCTCATTTTTCCATACCCTTGCTAGGATTTAGATGATTATACTTAGTGTATTTTGGTCATTTTTTCTTAGTATGTTTTGAGACTAAAACCTGATTGATTGTTTATAACCATGTCAAAATAATGTATTTGAGTTGAGAAGGGTAGTTTTATTCTAATAAAATCATGTCAAACCATATTTACCTTTGAGTCTTTGAAACATAACAATTGATCACATCATTTGAGCATGATTACACCATTAGGCTGCTTAATTTATTTGAAGAACTTGTTTACCGTTGTATCAAAAACCATTTGTTTCAAACCATGTCATTTATACCATTTAGACCTTTTTTATGCATCTTTATGTTTTTCACTCTTATCTAGCTTGTTTAGTCTAATCCTAGTCTTCAACATTACATTTTTAATTAACCTTGTCAAGCTTGGATCCAAACATTGATTGATTTTTGTTTAGGCCTCAATTCATGGGGCTAGTGCATATATATTTTTCTTTTGGGTTGGATAACTTTGGTTAAATGATTACCAATTTTGAACACTATTGATTGTTTGTTTGTTTGAGTGCATATCTTCATCATTTTTTGTGCCTTTGTTTGGGAGAAAACAACCTTTCTTCAAAAACCTTTGACATTAAACATTTGATGTTAGGTTTTTTATGACAAATATTGGCACAAACCAATTTTGAGATGTAGCTTCACCCTTTTGACCAAGTTTGAACCTTTTATCTTTTAAACATCACTTTTCAAAGTTAACAAAACTATAAGTCTTTTTTTTGAGTTTTCTTCATTAAATGAAGATATGTCTAGCTATAATTATGATAGAATGGCCATAAAAAATGACTTTTATTACTTTATTCAAGACCCCTATGGTGAAAATATGGTTTTTGAGATAGATTTTTATCCACCTCACAAAAATAAGTCATGGGTACATAATCAAGATCTAACTTATGATCCAACTCATGATTGGAATGATTGGGTTTATCAGGAAGACTTGGATGCTTTAGCTTGTGTGAGTAATAAAACTCCAAAACATGCCAAAATCACCATTTTAGGACCTTCTCTTTTGGTTTTCACAAGCAACCAAACTAAGAATCATCTAGTCATTACCATTTTAAGACCTCCTCCTTTGGTTCACATAAGAAACTAAACTAAGAAGTGGCCAATCATCACCATTTTAAGACCTCCTCCTTTGGTTTGCACAAGAAACCAAACTAAGAAATGTTTAGTTATTACCATTATTGGCCCATCACCACTTTTTGATGAACCTATTGTTAAAGAACCTCCATTTGATGAACCAATTATTTTTTATCCCTTATTAAATTATCTAATCTTTGGAGAGTCCATTATTGAACCATAAACCATTGATCCCACTAAACCAAATGTTCCCCACTTTATAAATTTTGTGCTGATATTAGAGCCTAAACAAGAACCATTACCTCTTCAAGAGCCATTTTATGAGGATCAAAATGTGTTCAAAATTGATTTTTTGAAACTAATTGTGAACTAAAATAAAAATGTTATTGTTGAAACACCCATTTGTAACATGTCAAACTGTGATAAGTTACATATTCATATGTTACATATTTTTAAAGACCCTCATCTCCTTGACAAGCCAATCTCTATAGAGTTATCTCTTGATCTTTTCCCACTCATTGAGTAGTCTCACTTTGACATACATGATTTTGTCAAGACATCCCTTGAGCAGTTCCCTCTCTTTGAGGGGATTCACTTAGGTAAGACAGTCTATGTTGAACCCTTCTAAGATGAATCACTTTTTATTGATCCCATTATTCCATCATAGGCCATTACTTGTAAAAAATTTAGCATTTAATAGAACATTATCGAAACAATCATATCAGATGAAGAATCAATATTAGAGTTAGGTTCTATTTTTGAACTGAGATTGGATTTCGCATTAAAAATAGAATCAACATCAATTGTGACATCAAATTTAGATTCTCTTACTTTAGAATCAGATTCAAAAATAGATTATACTATTGGTTATTACAACATTGCTTACAATTGCCTAGTGGATCAATTTGAATATACTTGTGATCCTTCTATAATTTTTTATGATGATTAGTTCAACATTGACACAATTTCTCCTAGTATCTTCTATGAGGATGATGATACATTTCACCATCCCGTTATTACCACCCAACATAGCCATTATATTGACATTCCACCTCCCATAAATGTTGATTGGGACTGAGAGAATCACACTTTGTTGAAATAGTTTCATGTTGATATATCATTTATAGAATGTTAGGGGGACCAAGACCACATTCATTCATAGGAAGAACAATCTCCTAGTGAAACATTTTTAGAGGCATTAGGGGATAAGCAAAGATCAAACCTAGTATTTTCTAGTGAAACCTTTTCAAAGGTGCTAGAATAAAATCAAATTCAAATGTTAACATCTCTTCATGAAACCTTCTTAGAGGTGTTATGGGATGATCAGAAACAAATTCATTGGTGAAAACCTCATGGAGGCACCAATAACTAAGTATATTAGTTCTTCACTATTTACTAAAGATAATATCATAGATCAAATCAAAATAGCTTCTAATTCTTAGCATAATCAGATGGTAACTACTCTCAAGATCAAGAATAAAAATAATCTAGTGGTATTATCAAGAGAATCTTCAGAGGTCTTTGGCCTTGCCATAACAAAAAATATGTCTAATCTAGTATCAACAACATTACATGTGACTAAAAGTCTTGATCTTCATTTGTTTCCCATCTATTATACATTCCATTATCACCCACCCATTTATTACCCACTTATATCATTTATCACTGGCATCACTTTCCTTTATTGAGGTTATAAGGATATCTTGCCTCAATGTTTGAAGGAAGAAGAATAAATAATCTATGAAAATCATGAACATATTATTAAGATCCAGATTGGTAGCAAGGTCTCAATAGAGTAGTTGTTCTAAAAGGGTGTTAGATAGCAAATTTTATAATTGATCATTTTTTTTGTCTCACAGATTGACTAGGACATGTATCTCCCTATTAACAAGAGTATAAAAACCATTTTTCACTTTTCTAATTACCCATTGAACATTATCCTTGCCTCATCTCTTAAGGGAAACCTTATAGACCCTTTTTGGGAAATATTATACCATTATAATCCATGACCCATGTCATTTGAACTACATTGACTTGAGGTCCTTCAGGACTATGTAGGCAATACTCAATTTCTATTGAGGTTAGCTTGGTTGCCCCTTTCTTTTCTCTCACCAATTTTTGAGAATAGACCATTGCAGGTAGCTTATCTATTTTATTGGAACCTCTACTCTCCTACATGCATCTCCTTGACTAGATGGTCTTACCTTGTCTATATTTTATCCCAAAAACACTATAAATACTTTGAAAATACCAAAAACATCAAAACATGATCCAAAAAAAACAAAAACATTATCTCACACTTTCGTACATTTGTACATTCTTATTCTACCATGATATTCTCTTTCCATTTTACAAGCATAGAAACACTAGTCCATCTTATCCCATGCACTTGTTGTTTTGAAAGATCATTCTTTCTCATCTCATTAACTTCTTGTTTTCCAGACCATTCTCATTTTTTTGTCATATCTTCTATTTCTTTTATAAAAATTAATCATGTTGGTTTGATCATCATTTTTTTCCTTCTATCCCATTTCTCAGGAGAACTATATGTGGCCTGAATTTTATGTTAAAACATGCATCCATGAAATTATGTAGGCAATGTCCACTTGTCTTGTACATATAGATTCAGCTCATCTAACTGATTCCTTTTCTTATCTTCCCCTATTTTTTTTTTATTATTGCTCCTCTTAAATTATGGAAGAATTATTGTGTCACTATTCTTTGTTATGTTGTGGTGGAAAGTAATACCTCTACCGCACATGTATGGACATTTATCTTTAAACTGCACTAACTTGGTTTTTGTTTATCTATTTATTTGAATTTTCTTGGTGTTTTATTGTGTTTTCTTATTGTTTTATTTTTCTTTTGCACCTCTCCTTTTATTTTTTCTCTTTTTCTCTTTTTATTACTTCTTGTCTCATTTTGGTCTTGTGTTTCCCTATATGTTTTTGCTTATCTCTTTTGTATTTCAAAACATCTTGATGATTCACATGGATCTTGATTATTTATATCTTGATCCTATGTTATTATGTTATTATTGGACCATTTTATTTATTTGATTGTTTTTGGTGTATTATTTTTTTGTTTGATTTTTCTTTTCTCTTTTGTGATTAAGAATACCTTGATGGTCCACATGGATCTTGATTATTCATATCTTGGTCTCATGTTATTCAAATGTTCTTGATATTTGTTTTTACACATTTTTTCCCTAATTATGTCTTAATTGATCATATCTTGATTTCAATTTAGGTTCATTTATGTTTATCTTTTTCTTTGTCTTTAATTTTTTGTTTAAATGTAAATATTTGTAACTCTAGTTTTGGTCATTGTTTTGCCATTATCCTTAGTTATATTTATTCACATTTGAAAAAGCTTAGCACAATTAGAATCTTATGTCATTCTAAGTTATTCATACTTATGATGCCTAATTTATTTTGGTATAGAAAGCAATTTGTGATCAAGCCTCAACGTCTTAATGTCAACATCACTTCGATGAACAGTTCTCAAGAACACTTTACAGAATCTAGGCTCATGATATGGAATTAGGAATATAGGTATTATTCATTTTAACACTCAAATCTATGCTTATACATGCATCTCTTTGCATACATTATGATTATAATAGATTATTGGTCAATTTCCATCATTCCTCATTCCATTCTCTCCCAAACATGGGTGAACTACATTAGCTTGAAGTTCATGTTGGACCATCAGGCCATGGAACTATGTAGGTGGCACTCAATTTCTATTGAGGTCAGCATAGTTATCTTTCATTATTATTTTCTTCTCTTTCATCGCTTTATGCATTTTCATATGCTTGGTTTTTTATGGCTTTCTAAGCCATTACACCATCACATGTACATTTCCACCCACTCACTTTAACCTATCTTTTGGCTTATATCTTTAAACTATTTTACATTCCAATTATCCATGCTGGGGTCCACCATCTAAACCGTGTCTTAATCAAATCAGGTCTATAAGAGTAAACCATTAATTATTCTTTATCAATGATCAAAATTATCCCTAATGAGGCAAAACTATTTTATCATGATCATATTTACTCTATTGGAGTACTTATTATATTCTCTTTAGAAACCCTATTCTAGTGGTGCTTCACTTCCTAAAGTAGAACATGTTCTATTTTCCTCTAATTCCAAGCTCTCCACACTAATTCCCATGATGGAAATATTTTTGTGAGAAACTTGTCTCAATATTGATCAATGTTGTAAGAACACAGCTTGTACTCTTAAATTGGGTACATTTAAAAGTGTGTCCCTTACATTTATGGATTATATCTTTCCAATTACACCTATATAATAGGGCTTATTATACCCATAATTATATTTTGATCATTTATGGTAATCATGTGTGCAAGAATTAGCTCATTTTTATATGATCTATTATATGGGTTAATCTTTCACTTTCTCTCTCTTTTCAAGAGTCCATCCTTATCTTTCATCCTAGTATGTCTCAAGGGGGCATCATGGGTCTATTCCAATTTCTTCTTGACAAATATTTTCTTTGAAAATATGTTGCTTCACCTGAATGTCTCACTATGCCTTCTCAAATAAGGGAAAAAGGTAAACATCTAGTTCGTAACACCATTTGTGTTGAAATTGTCAATCTTACTCAAATTGCACTCAATTACACATTTTAGGATTGAATCCATAAAAACACCCTAAATGGTTCTAACTTGTCATTTATAAGTGCCAATTTAGGTCAAATTATCCCTAAATAGGGCAATGCAAAATATGAAATAACTAACTTTGATTAGATAATTTTGAGTCAAAATGATGATTTTTCCTTTTGTGTGCTTTGGATCACTCTTTTCTTCTAATTCATTAGTACATGTCACATACCTTTGTTATTTTGTGTTGGAAACATCCTTAATTGGAATATAATTCTAATGCATCAAAATTCACCTTCTAATTCTTCTCTAGTTAAATTATAACTTAATAATATGACTTTCAGATAATTTTGATTAATTGAGGGCCCATTTCCAAACAATTACACAAATGTTAACTAACCTTGTTTAAGGATAATTAATCCAAATAAATAAATTAAGTGGGTTTTTCATTAGAGTTGTTGAATATTTATTTTTGTAAATTAATTTCTATTAAATGCCTCATCAGGTGATATCATTTCTTAGCAAGACATCCCTAGGCCATAATGCCATAAATATCAAGATTATGGGTCACTCATGCCTAGTTAATGCCTCCCATGCCTCTTCAATGTCCTTTCTTCCAAGCTCATGATGAAGATAATTATGGATTTTAATTACATAATTCATATAATCTATGACCACACATCTCAATCTTTATATGGATGGTCATGGTTGATTATGGTCATTTTTGAAAATATATAAATAGAGAGGCCATGGACATCATTTTAAAGATTGAATATTGCAAATTTATAATGTTAAATTGTTTCCACAATCCTTTGAATTTTATCATTTATTTTGTTTGCAAGATTTATTAATAGGCTAGTTTAGTGATTCCAAATCATGAGCCTAGGTTTTGTGGAGTGTTCTTGAGACACTAGATGATTTTTCCACCATTGTTGATAAATACAAGGATGATTGATCAAGGAGAACATGCTTTTGATCCACTTTTAGAGAAGGGATTCACTTGGGAAGGTATAGATTTCTTACTTTATTTCATTGTCTTTAGTAATTCCCACATGAATAGATAGGATTAATTTTTTTTTTTCTTATGCATTATTCCTTTATTTTATTGGACTAATAATTTTATATTATCCTCTCTACAGCTTGGGTAACACTATGATTATTAGTAGGAGATTGAGAAAAACTGTCAGAATATGAGTCATTAGTGGCATAATTTTCTTTTCTAGTAAAAGATGGACTAGTAAAGTGATGAGAAGAGGAAGTAATAGAGACTTGATTAACATGGATAGAAAATGATGCACTAGTGGAAGAATTGAGGAGAGTGGGTCTTAGAAAAATCCCACTAGATGTAGATCTTCCATGTTAGTAGAGATACTAAGCATGGAGGTAGAAGAAGTCAAAGAAGAAGAATTCATGGTATGAGAAGGGGTCAAAATAAAGGGAATACACTGAGAGGAAAAGAATCTATTATCCCCAAATCCATGTGAAAAAATGGGAGAAGGTGAATGAGGCTCTTCAGCTTGACCATGAATCATAATATGGTAAATGGTAGAGGGATCATTTCCTCAATGTTGAGGAAACTCAGAGATAAAGAAGAACATTTTAGGAGTATACTCTAATTTGGGTTGATTTTCGAGTGAGAAGAGAGGATTTAAAAGTGAAGAGGAATGAGGAGGGGTCCCATATTTTGTTGTGTGAGTGGATATATGACATTACTTTCATCCAAGAGAGGAGCCATAATTTGCTTATGGGAGACCCTATGAAGGTTGGTAAGACTCATCATATCCATTGAATTCAACTTAGTGTTGTCTTTAAATAGGAAGTTCATGATGAGAGAGAAGGACTAGATAAGGCAAAGGTGATGCAAAAGCAAGGAAATACAAAAGGATATATAAGATTATATATTTAATTGGGTCCACCTAATATTTAAAATAGAGTCTAAAAATGAGAAAATAAGGATACAAAGTTGATAGGGTTAACCTAGTACTATAACTTGGGATATAAAATAGGTAGATAAAAATACAAAGTTAATAAGGTCAATGTAGTACTATATCTTGGGAGGTAGAAAATAATAATATGTCGATAGGGTCAACTTAGTAATATAGGCAGGGCAATAGAAAATTTGTAAGAGATTGTGTTGAATAGAATGAAAGTGTAATGAAACAAAAAAAAATTAAGTAATTTTGAAATTAAGAAATTAAAGAAAACACACAATAAATTGGGTTAATGAGGATGATTCAATTGGGGCACATAACACAAAACCTTAAACCAATGATAGCCAATGCAAGTTTCTACAATACAACATATAATTAAGTAAAGAATAAGTAGTCAACTTGGAAAGTAAATTCTAATTAAGTGGTCCTCATGAATGTTTTATGATTTTGAGTGTGATAAGAAGTTGGCTAAAAGTAGGTAATTAGAAATTAATCTATCAATGGTTTTATCATGTTTAGGCTAAAAGGGATATATGTTGGCTATGGTATTAGCTTAGCATTAGGGCCTACCCCCTCACTTCACACATCCTATCCATAAGGGTTTAAGGTTATTTTCACATATATGCCATTAAACATGTGTTTATAATTGGCTAGAAAACTAAGTTGGCTTCCACCTTGGTGATGAAATCTAAGTAGGTAGGCCTTGGGTATAAATTTTTTAAATGCATTTTAAGATTATGTGATTTGGTAGTGTGTGTAATAAAAATAAAAATAGTAAAAATAAATGGTATATTGAAAAACCACTTAATTAGACTATGTGATATATTCTAAGCATGCAAGAAATTTAAAGTGAAAATGTGAAGTAAATCATAACATATAAATGTTAATTCTAGATTTGAAACATAATACAGTGTCAATTCAGATGATAATGTATGTAGAGATTGTAGTAAAAAGTTGACAATACCACTATTATACTATAGAATCAAGGGTATCTTAAGAACTGTGTCAATAATGTCAAGCTAGTCTTATACACAAAAGATAGAATAAACAACTAAGTTGACCAAGTCTACCTAGTTTTCTATATAAGGGTAGTTTTAAAGACTACAAACTATGAAAAATAGAATTGTAATGAATAACAAAAATGACAGAGAAAGAGAAAAAATAACCTTGGTGGTTTGGAAGATATAAGGAAAGTTAGATTATTATAGAAGTGCCTTGATTTTTACTTCTAAATTCGACCAACTATGTCAACTAGGTTGACCTGGTTTTGTAGTTCCCTATCTATTAAAGTCTATGAAGAACACTATATCAGTATTGTCAACCTAGTATGTTTTCTAGAAACTTGTAAGTGTATTGTATCAATCCTATTGACCTAGTAGTCTATCTAGAAGTGAAAACATGTACTGTGTTGACTTATTCAACCGAGTAGCATTTATTTGATGAAGACCTACACAAATAGAACATAGTAATTTTAATTTGATTATGGGTTAAACTTATAATTAAAATTTAGAAACTATATTGGCCCTATTGACCTACCATCATACACATAGAAAAACACTAAATAAAATGATAAAATAAAGGAAAAAATAATAAAAAAATTTCAAGGGTTAGATTCATGATGGATTCACCATAATGTATGAAATAAAAAAATCATCATGTCTACAAATAAATCCTAACTCAAACAAGATAGATCATACTTACACTTTTGAGTGGGGATATATTAGATAATCGGTAATATGACCAATTTGAGGATCCACTAGACCCAATTAGGGGATCTCTTATCATAATAAAAAATACTAGAGAGGGTTCCAAAGCCTTTAATCAAAAATAATAAAGCAATAACCCTAATTATGTCTTATGCCTTCATATTCACTAAACTATTAATAAGTAAAGTAAAATCTAATCTAGTGCTCACCAAATCTTGTGGCACAAAGTGGGGTTAATAAATAACACAAGTAAACATGCATAAGAGACATATACTCACATCAATGTATATGGAATCCTAATACATGGAAGAAAAGTATAAATGCATATCTATCTAGTCTTACAAAGGAGTAACAAAGTTAGGAATACTTACGTTTCAAGACAAACCCACCAAGCCTCAATATCTCCCTTAGCCAAGGTGATTCACAAGAGGTTGTTGTGGTATTCAAGGATGATAAGGACAAATAATCTATAGGCTACATACCCTATCAATGTATCTAAAAGAATTTTCCACAAGATAAGGTCCATATCTCCAAAGTAAGTATGAAACACTAAGTTTGTTCCTCAAGTAGAATGATGGATAAGCAAATTCGTAATATCTCTTAATTCTTATTTTCTTTTATAAATAATGGAGAAATGATCTTATATATAGGTGGATTTAACCCTAATACCTTCCAAAAAAATTGATCAATAGGGTTGACCTAGTCAACCTAGTAATAATGAGGATAAAAATTATCTAGGTCACAAACTAGGTCAGCGAAGATTTAACCTAGACCCTAAAGGAATTTTACCCATAAGAGTTCAGGGTTGACCCAGTCGACCTAGTACCATAAATAGTTGAAAGGGGATTTACATTAGTAAAAGGGGGACAAAAGGTGGTAAATGATTGATGATTTTACAATAGAGAAGAACAAGCTTAGGGATATAGTTTTTAAGATACAAGTGTGTAGATAACAAGTAATAAAAGGGATAACAATTCTATGAAGCACTAATTGTTAACCTACCCATTTCATGGTACACCCATTAAGGCATGTACTCATAGAGATTGAGAATCGATAGGTTCCTTCATTATAAAGAGCATCAATTAGTGATAAAAGTTTGAAAATATTTTGTGTAAATAGATTTTGCATAACCAAAGCAATCAAATATTGCTCATCAACAGGGTTATATATACCCTTAAATTGATCATTGATGCCCTTGATCTACAATAAACACTCAAAAATGGAGTTTCCTTCCTACATATTAGTGGAAAACAACAAATTATTCATATAAAATACCCTACCATCTTTAGAAGCTTGATATGTAGAAGTAAAACTAGTCCATAAATCTGATACACTAGTCACATTTCTAACCTCTAAGATTGAATTATTTGCTATTGATAGTTTTAACAACATAAGAGCGTCGTGATGATGTTTATCATAGTACTTCATACTAGTGGTATGCATTTTCTCTTTATAAAGCACTATTTAATCAAAATTTTGATATACACATATCATCAAAACTTGTGACTCCACAAACTAAAATTTTCCTATTAATTTTTGTGAATTTGACAACAAGAGGTGTTGGAAACAAGCCATTTTGACATAGTTTTTCCAAAAAATGAAAATAAAAAATATATATAATGAATTTACACAAAATTCCTTCTACTCACTGATTTAAATCACAAATTTGTAAATACATCCATTTTTTAGCAAAAATATCAACACCATTTCAGATATTTTAAACTTTTTATATTTAAAAACAACAAAAAATCGACAAAATCAAGAGATATACAACTCCAATTTCAAAAATTACTTCTCCATCAACATACAAATAAAAAACCTAGAAAATGATGAAATTTTGAACTGATTTGGCTTTATGGTTATCTCCCAACACAATAAAATGTGTTCCTCTAGGCAAAACTTTAGGTAAAAAATCAATTTCTAAAGTTTTGAAAAAAAATATTATTCAAATTTAGTTTAAAACTAATGCACCTAATTTGTGATTAGAGTAATAAAAATTATCATAAAAAATGTATAATAATTTCATATAATTAAAAATAACCTATGTAAATGGCCAACCTACAAATCTTTAACCACTAATTTTAGAGCTAATTCTCAATGAAATTTGATTTGGTCAGATCCCACTATATTATCTCAGCTAAGATAAATTTATAGATATAATAAAAAACATAAAAATACAAACATTGTAATTTTAGACTCCCTCCAAGTGTCGTATGACACTATACAACGTACAGCCTATGGACAAGTAGAGGAAAAAAATTGAGGTTTGAGAGCCTCTCATATGGCCTCCTTTCTCTCTATCATAGTGTTTACCAACCTTATACACCATTTATCTACTTGTCAAGATTTCCAACTGCTCACACAAAAAAAAATATTTTTCTCCCTCTCATGACACTCCACTAGGTGCTTCACACTCCTCTTTGATGAGTCCACCCTCTCTTGCTTCATGAGATTCCTCTCAAGCTTCTTAAACTACAATATTTGATTGCCATATTATAACTAGAAAAGAGAATGAATTGATATTAATTGTCATACTAAAATAGTACAATGGAATCCTATTATATAAGCACAAAAAGAACACCTAAAAAATAAGGAGGTGGGTGGAATCAAAAGCATCGGGTAGTGTATAATAGATAGGCCCTTCAAACCTACCTACTTAAGTGGTTAAAACCACTATAACCATAATTATATGGAATGTACCATATAAAATGGCCTATGTTAATACAATAATATGCTAATAAGATCATCTAGTGTCACAACCATCAAAACATATCTCTTTCCTTTGAACACAATCGACTGACTCAACTGTGTCTCTCATAATTTTCCTTTTTACAGAACACGGTCATTCTATCTGACCCAATCTCTCATAGGCTACTCAATTTTCCCTTATACATAATATATTTTTTATATCCAACCCAGTCTCTCATAGGGTAGTCATTTTTCCCTTATATAAAATATAGTCATTTTGTTTGACCCAGTCTCTCTTAGGTTGGTTACCTTTCCCTTCTATAGAGCACAGTTATTATGTCTAACCCATTCTCTCATAGGCTAGCTAGTTTTCCTTTCTATATAACATGTTCATTCTATTTGACCCAATCTATCACAAGATGGTCTTTAGTGCTTCCCCATAGAACAAAATCAACTCACTCGATTGTGTCCTTTCCAAGATTATTTTTTTGTTTTTAATTTCTAACCCAATCGACTTGGTTAACCCTTTACCACTTGATGGATTTAGTTTTTTATCTTGAAATACTAATATAGACACTAGAATTATGCACCATAAGTCTTTTATGACATGTGCATTATGGCTAGTTTGATATCCTAAAATATTAAAATAGGTTAAGTTTGAAATGTGGTAGAATCCTAAAAAACCTATAATTTGCATCATAATGCCTAAAGATCCAAAATCCCTCTCAAACATCTTGAAAGTATATACATAAAATATAACCTAAAGTATAAGGAAGGAAATTTATATATATAAATGTAAACTTATACTTGAATGTTTATTTTATGTATATACTGCCTGATTCACCTAAGGTAATTAATTTCACTAATTATCATTGTAATTATCTTAACTACCCATATTCCTAAGATATCTAAACAAAATTCATTATAACAAAGTAAATAATACCCTTTAAAAACCTCCCTCATAAGCAAATCCTATGTAAACAACTTTACTTTATATTTATCTAGTTGGTTTCATGATTGAAAACAACCAAGTGGAGTTTAACTAAAAAAATTAGAATATTATCAATTCTCCTATGATTGGAATTGATCTATTTTGTATTGACATTGATTATAAAAACATGCATGTTTCTCTTTTCAAAAGAATGGGACTTTGAATAGAGAAACACTGATGAAATTTCCATCGCTTATGTTGCTAATATTGTGTGGAAAGATACATTGTAAACAAAGACCTTGTTATTCTTCGAGAAGCTTAGAATTCAAAATATCCATTTCAACCCCATTGAAGGATGGTAATGTAGTCTGGGTAAGTTTATTTACTTTTTAGCATCTATGTTACTCTTCTTTGCTTTATTTATTGTACCCTTTTATCTTTGATAAACATCCATTTTATTCATAGAACATCCTTACCCATCTAAAACCATTTTATATCCTTTTAATATCTCTTTTTAAACCCTTGCACTTAATTTTTTGTCCATCCATACAGAATTGATATTGATTCATATAAAATTGATGTTGATCATGTAAATCAACATCAATCTTTTGTTTATATTGTTATGTCTACAACTTGAACTTGTTTTAACAACTTTAATTAATCTTAATCAAAATATCCTTATCTATTAATCTTGATCATACACATATGTTTATCTTGTTTATCTTATCCATCTATCTTATATAATTTTTATGCATCTACCTTATCAAACATCATTAGCATGACCTATATCTCATTCATCAATTTTATCTTCTTGATTGCATAAATATTGGATTTAAATCCCTCTAAGGGAGTGTACCACTTCCTAGAACTAATCTTATATTAGTTAGTCGACCCATTTCTATTATTAATCAATATTGTCCAAGTTGTATTTATTGTGTAGATAGTCCTTCCTAGCCAACAAGGAGCTCCCACCTCAATGGATAAATGGTGCATATCCCTATCACATGTATTACTATTTCACAACCCTATATCATTTAATTTTTTAGTTTTTTATTGAGAAAAAGAATTGAAAAAAAACTAAATTTTTTTGGCATGCCTGGTGTGACACCTAAGGTCTCATTATTCTTTATATATTTCATTATGAAATTGTTCATTAGTTTCATCTTTTCTTGATTGTTTTTTTTCATTCAAAAAAATAAAAAAATCAAAAAATTCTTACTTTTTTTTTTAAGGTTTAAAAATAATTGCATTCATCCTTTGGTTTTTTAGATAATTCACATAAACTAATCTAGGTAGATTAATATATCATATTAATCACACTTTCTCACACATAACCAAAACCACATAATCTTAAAATAAGCATTGAAACATTTTCCTACCTAAGGTGGATCCACTTGTATTTTATAACCAAGGAGAAAATTGACTCGGTATACTAGTCGAGTATAATAATTATGGAAATAAATATAAAGGCTAAGCACCTAACACCCTTATCACTATAGTGTGTGAAGTGAGGAGGTAGACCCCAATACCAAGCCATGTACTTTATTCTAACATAAAATTAGGCCTCATTGTACCTTCATGTATGTAGAGGTTCTAATCCTTACACAAAAATTGAAACCATATTCATACTACAATTTCTTAATACACTCATTAACCCTTATCCCTATCACATTCTAAATTTAGTTTCTTAAAAAGTAAAATATTTTAAGTATGTGTAGTAGTGTGTGTGCTTGATTTCACTTAAGTGAGATAAATAAAACTATATATTCTTGTTTATGTTGTGTGATTTTATCTTTATTAGAATTCATCTTCCTTAATGGAATATTATCCAACACCTCTACATCTCCCAAACCCATTAGGGATAGTCCTCCATAGTTATATCTACAAGGAGACCTTAGGTTTTCTAACATTTTAGATAGCAACCCACTATCCATTAACCCATATATTACATCTCAAGCAAGACATATCCATATTTA
This sequence comes from Torreya grandis, assembly GCA_037957365.1. NCBI lineage: Eukaryota > Viridiplantae > Streptophyta > Pinopsida > Cupressales > Taxaceae > Torreya > Torreya grandis. The sequence continues at coordinate 1,185,503 of JARHVA010004363.1, read as the reverse complement.
TACCCTTCCTAAATCTAATCTATTTAGATATATCCCACCCTTATAAAGATACAATAGATACTCGATGAATATAGTTTCAACCATGGTATCTCAAACATAACCACCACCAACTAGTCCTCATGTAAAAAATAATACCAACACTATACCACCATCAGTAATTAGTAGTCCTATTTCCACCAATAATGTTGGAATAAAACAACCATCTCAAACAACATCTATTACTTCTATAACTAGAATTCAAACCCATGAAACTATTACATTGTAACTTGTGTCTCCTATACCACCAAAAAACCCCTAACAAAACCTAGTATTTTCCATACCTATGACACTACCACTAATCCAGACACATATGGACACTAGTAATCAACATATAATACCTACATTGTGATGCTATCAATGAATATTTACCTAATATCAATATGTATTATCTTTATATCCAAATTATCATCAATCCATACCCTGTTAGTATCATCCCTATGTTACCTTAACTCCATCAATTAACACCATGACCATTGGTTACCACCTAGATCAATCACTTCCCATATCATTACATCCTCAAATACATCTTCAATATAATTAAACCCCTCTAGTCTTCGCCCACACAATCCTTAATTGGACATCCTTCACATCCTCATGGATAGAATGTCACATCAAGAAGCATCCACCTCAAGAAATAAAGGTATACCCTCTTATGGACAAATATAAAATGAGCCTATAAACTCAATAGTCCCCATTATACCATATTTTTCATAGTGGAAATTACCCAAATCTACCATATTAGAAAACAAGGAATATCCCTAGCAATACCTTATTGTATTTAGACATGTGTGTTACCTCATAACCCGTGATGATTTCCTCCTTTTAATAACTTTTCAAATCTCATTTGCTAGACCTGAATTGGATTTGTATAGATCCATTCCCCAACACTCTCTATTTTCCTTTAGTTAATTAGATCAAATTTTTCTTGAGCACTTTTGAATAATAAACATCACTGACTTATATTCTATCTAATAATTTGAAGATGAATATCTTATCAAATTTATTTCCTAATGGTGTAACATTATCAATAAATTATCCTTTTCACTTTGCTAATTGGAACTTATTGAATTATTTTCTAGGTCCTATGCTAGGCATATCTCATCTACACTCTTAATCCAATCCTTGAAAATTTTTGACAAATCTATTAGCATAGTTCAAAAACTAGAAATTCAAGCCCTTAATCAAGGTGAATTTATGTTATGGAACCAAAATGCTAAATCATAACCCTTTATAAAATTCAACAACCCCAAGCCAAAGGGCACTACCAATGTTATATTTTTAAATTTTGAAACTCCATCAACACCTAACTAGTCTAGTCATTCCTCTTCTCACACACAACATTTAAGATCACCCATGTGATTTACTCCAAGAAAGTATACACCTTTAGGAGAATATTATGCTTTCATCCTTGATAATATTTTGAGGGCCTCTATCATAGAGATTTCTCTTATTGGTCTTACTAATGATTCTTTTCCTAAGCCATGTTGGTTTAAGGAAAATGAATTTTGTGGCTACCATCATTTAATAGATCATGATGTTAATAGATGCCAGTTCTTTAAAACTCTATTCCAAAATATTATCAATAGAGGGGAACTTCAATTAACAACCCCAATGTTCCAAAGAATAATTCTTTATAAATATTTAGATAGTCATTTCCTAATCATACCTCCTCATCAAACTCCTTAAAAAAACACACTAAATATCCCCAATAATAGGGAACTCACATGATCAATACTATCAAAGACCAACTTCTACCACAAGAAGTTATTATGTCTCCAAACTCATCCTTTGAAATATTAGACCTCCCTATAGGATATACCTTGGAGAAAAAACAATCTAAGCTGATTGAAACCATCCCTATCACCCATTCTAACCATGTTGACCTCATTATATGGGATCCCCTAAAGGAGGATTATTCTAAAGATATTCACAACTCCATTCTAAACATAGAAGATAAAAAGACAAACCCAAATAAATTCCTTGGTATCCTAAAAGAAAAATCTCTCTAAAACCTATTAATAAGATTGATCTCCCATCAACATCCAAAATTAAAACTATTACATTAATTTACAATAATATCACTCACACATATTAAAAGGGGAAAATTAACAATGCCTCTAATCCAAAGTAAGCCATCCATTTTAAGACCTCACCATTAGGCCAAATAGTCTATCACAAACATTGAGTCACCCTCTAAAGGGCCTATCCAAAAGTATCCTACTCTCTTATCGATACCAAAACCTCTAACCAAATCCTCCACCTATAAACACCAAAATATTTCACCTAAAGACACAAAGAAAACTCCTTTTGATAAGCCTATCTAGATGACAAATGCTAAAGCCAAATAAGCTCAAAATTTTTTACCCCAAAAGGATGATAATCCATAACTAGACCCATTATGGGGTTCATACACTACCATTATTAACCAAAAAATTCAAGCATCCCTCATTTGTTTACTTCCCCTCAAACATTTCAATCCCCACACTATAAAATCTCCCTGATATAGAGAAGATAAGGTGTGCACTTATCACAAGAATCTTGTCTATGGTATTGAAAGTAGTAAGGAATTTAAAGCCATATTTCAAGGTCTTTTTAAGGATGATGACCTTTTAAATGAGACATTTTACCTTGATCCCATCTTTGACAAGGAAATGTAACTCACTCCTTCTATATCTTCATAAGAGTTACCAAATTAGACCCAAAATCACTTGGCAACCTTGATAGGTAGATCATTCCTATAGATAAACACCATATATATAAATATAATATCATAGACACAAGCTCCTAAAGCTCAAAATCCAACCAAGGTTAACTTACCCATCCTAGGGGATCATGCCTCTACATTACATTGACACTTCAAATATGCATATGAAGACCAAATCCATAGTATCCCAATAAAACCACATAATTTAAAAAAAAACCTGATTAAAGGAATATTACTTATCAACACTTGATAGCCATCTAAATCCTCAATTATATGGTTAACCCGCTTAAAAATCTACTTATCACCCTATCCTCAGAGAGGCTACCTCCCTTAGGTTCTTGTCACCTCTACACCCATTTAATGTGAAAGTAATAGATCAATCCTCCTCATAAATTAACATGTCATAAGTATGAAAAAACTGTAACCAAGGAAATTTTGATCTTAATTGACTTGGATTGTATGGATTTGGGATATACCATTTGGTATCCCTCAAAGGCAAATTATAAATGAGTCTCTTGGTGCTTTTCATCTATGCTCTATTTATTGTTAATAGTTTTGGTTATCCATGAATCAACTCAGGCTTCTTACTACATATATCTTTAAATATCCACACATATAATCTATAATGATATATAATTATGTGGCCATTCAATAGAACTTTATTTATGACCTTAAATGTGAGCACGTTAGCTCTGCTCATAACATTTTTCTACTAGATATACTCTACCTATGTGTAATATAGATCCCTAAATCATTATTTACCATAACAAGGATCATAATATCACCTTATGTCATAGTTTTTTCTTTGAGAATGTGACTTATGCTAACTCAAATTCAATCCACATTTACCTTAATTCAAAATCAAATAATGGGAACAATCATAGACTAATCCATTCAAGGATAGTTATTCATTAAAGCATAAAAACATCAACTACTCCATTAAAGGACAATAGTTCATAAATATATATAGACCACTCCCTTGAAGGGTGGTTATCCTAAATTAAAAATAAATAAATATTATATAATTGAAAATCTTTCCTATCTTATGCAAAACTTATTAAACATGCCCATCAAAATATAAAATCAAAAGTCAAATAATATCCCAGGAAAGCTTCCTGCATTGATCGACTTTCTAGAATTTATTAGACTTCTTGCATTGATCACTCTATAAATAAATTAAATATGGGTTGGCCCCAATTAGACCTATTTTCATTAGTACACCAATACTTATCCTCCAACCTAAGGAGATAGAACAATCCTAAATCCATATCTTCCCATCTTCATATCATTTCCCATTTTTAAGAATAATAGGCTTGATTATTTGATAACCACCAAAGAATCTATTAACATTAGATAGGGAATTAAGAGTGCATAAATCATAAAGGATCTCATGCCTCACCATAATCCCAATAAACTAAGGAGTTTAAGTCCACCTCAGTTACTAATTTTCTCATGTCATATAGAAAATCCTTAATCACCATCCATCCATCCAACACAAACCATCCAAATTCATTAGATCTGATCGATATTTAGTCAATAAATAAATGATGTTTGGACCATACTATTTATATCCATAAAATTTATTTATGTCAATCCATGTGATCTACCTCAATCCTTTGTTATGACATTACTTGTATGCTTCACAAAAAAATAGTTTTGTATCCAAGCTAAGTAAATTACAACCATTACAATTATGATATTTTAAACATAAAACCTTAGGTTAGTAGAGGATGACCCCCTAATCATCCCACAACCTATCTTGGCTCACCCTCTATTAGGGTTAAATCCCCAGTGGATCCTAAAATAGAATATTTTACCTTGCAACAATATGTCTATAGGTGGCTCCCTGACTCTTAGCATCATCAGATGATTTGGTTATACCTCCCTATCATTTGTTTCATTGTATCCTTATTTTAAACCCACTTGTTCATAGTGGTGGTAATCTATTTTGGCCTTGGGGCATTTATATCTATAATACCCTTATCTTTATAAGTGCAAAGCAATTGCTCATTCAAAAATCCATGTCATTTTCATTTGATTTTATCCCTCAGATCATCATCCTATTTTCAAACCCATCACCATCTCATTATTCTATGCCAACTCCTAGTTTGATGGGTAATACCTCCTCACATACGTGGGGCATCAAAATCCTCCTAGTTTTTATCTCATGGCTAGTTACTACACACCACTCAAAAAAAAGGGGCAAATGTAGACACTAGATTTATGCACCATAAGTCTTGTATGAAATTTACATTATGATAAGTATGATATCCTAAAATATTGAAATAGGTTAAGTCTCAAATGTGGTAGAATCCTATAAAACCTATAATTTGCATTGTATATCCTAAATGTAAACTTATACTTGAATTCTTATTTTATGTGTGTACTACCTAATTCACTTAGGGTAATTACTTTTACTAATTACTTTTGTAATTATCTTAACTACCTATAATCCTAAAATATCTAAACAAAATCCATTATAACAAAGTAAATAATATCCTTAAAAACATCATTCACAATAAAAACTCATGTAAACAACCTAGATTTATATCTATCTAGTCGGTTTCATGGTTGAAAAAAATAAAGTGGACTTTAGCTAAAAAGAGCATAATCATTATCAATTCTCATGTGAACAATGCCAATCCATTTTGGATGAACATTGATTATAAAAACCTACGTATTGCTCTTTATAAAATAATGGGACTTTGACTAGAGAAATACTGATGAAATTTCCATTGCCTATGTTGTTGATGCTTCATAGATATATGTTGTAAAAAAATACCATGTTAGCCTTCAATAAGCTTAGAATTTAAAACATCCATCAAACTCCATTAAAGGATGGTATTATAGTCCAGCTAAGTTTATTTATTTTTGTTAGCATCTTTGTTATTCTTCTTTGTTGTATTTATTCTACCCTATTATCTTTTACAAACATCCATTTTATCCATATAACATTGTTATCCATCTAAAACCATTTTATATCCTTTTAAGATATCTCTTTAAACCCTTGCACTTAGATTTTTGTACATCCATATAAAATCAACATCAATTCATTTAGAATTGACATCAATTCATACATGATCAACACCATTCTTTTATATTGACATCGATATCTATATTTATATTATTTTTTTTGCAACCTGAGCTTGTTTTAATAACTTAAATTAATCTTAATCAAAAAATTCATATTTATTAATCTTGATCATCTACATCTACTTATCTTATTTATCTTATCTACTTGTCTTAAATAATCTATATGCATTTATCTTTTCAAATATATTTAACATGATCTATATCTTGTTTATCAATTTTATCTACTTTATTGCATAAATAGTAGATTGACATCCATATAAGGAAGTGTACCACTTCCTAGAACTGATTTTGTATCAGGTAGTCCACCCATCTCTATTATTAATCAATCTTATCCAAGTTGTCTTTGATATACATGTAGTCCTTCCTAGACAAAAATAGCTCCCACCTCACTAGATAAACTATGCATATCCCCATCATAGGTATTATTCCTTCATCATTTCCATTTTTAGTAAGTCATTTTTACTAAGAAATAGAACCAAAAAATACTAAAATAACTACTTAGCCAATCTAGTTTTATATCTGGCCAAATTTTCTCATATTTTCACCTATTCTCTTTAGTCTTATATCCTCATTCGAAGCATCATGAAATACCCTATTATAATCCTTTTGGATAACCTTAATCTATTTATATGATACATGGAGTATTATTTCCTTCTTACCTTTGTTACCCAAGAGGATACTCACTCTTGGTGCACCTTCTCTCACATTTCATCTTTGGACTTCAATATGGTTAAAATTACCCCAACTAATGATACTTATGGATCAAATTCATTTCACAATTCTCAAGACAATATGTTTCAAAATCACCTTATTAAACTATAGGGGTAATTGACACAAGCTTAACCAATAACCCTATAAAAAATATTTTAAACACCAACTACCCACCACCTAACACTCCTTCACCTAACAACCCATCCCCTAATACCAATATATGGAATGTTCCTCCTACCAATCCTAATAATCCACATTTAAACACTAATTCACCAATTAGTAGCACCCAAATTATTTCATAAATAGTTCCAAATATGAATATGATGAAAACATCTATTTATTTTTAGTGATTAAAATGCAACATCATTTATTAAAAATGTATAATCAACCTCTTATCATCTTACATCAAAATAACCAAAATTTTATCCCTCCATCTCTTACATATGTCACTAGAAATATCATTCCCCAGTCCCTTATGCATAAGTAGATGCTCCAAAATATTCAAAATGAACCTTTACCTCCATTTATTATTTCTATTGATATTGGTAATATCTCTCCATCTATTAAATATCATGGGACTAAGGACCCTATATCTTTGCTTAAAACATTTGGTAATCTCTAAAAAGAATGGATTGAAACCATTACCTTTTATACCACCAAACTTCTAGTCAAAACATTCACACCAGATGTACTAGAATGGTGTAATCAATTACATCAACATTCCATATGGGAACTTAAGGATTTAGTAAATCCTCTAGTAAAATAATTTCAACACAATGATTTTTCTAAAAAAATTCTTAGCCATTTTATTAATGTTGAAAAATCCCCTTCTAAATTATCTCATAATTTCATTAAATGATGGAAATCTTTGGCTCACAAACTTGATCACAACATGACTGATGATAACTTATTTAAACTATTTATAACTTCTATAAAACCTTTCATTCAATATAAGGTTTTAATTTTTTTCTCCCCAAGATCTAAATGATTCAATTGATCAAGCTAAAATACAAGACTGTCTTATGAAATAATTTGAACCCAACCATAAATCCATCAAGGGATCCTTCTGAAATTCTACTAATGTGATCAATAGAAATATTCCTTCAACAAAAATAGGATTATCCAAAGTGGATAATCCCTAATATTCCCATGCACCATTAATATTTCAAAAAATGAATCAATATTATATCCTTGCAAACCTTTCACCTACACTAATAATCCACTTACATGGTATGATCCTAAATTTTTTTGTTAGTTTCATGTTGATGTCGGTCACTATCATAAAACATGTCATGTGATCATAAGATTTGATGTTTCTTTTATGTTAGGAGATATATTAATTCATAATGATATGATCAAAATACATCATCATGATTATTGCAAAGCCTCTCAAAATAAACAAGTTACCAAGCCTTCATCTTCTAAACCTCCAAAAATGTTTTCTACTTCCATCCCACAACATTCAAATAAATATATTTGTGTAATTGATGCTGATTATGACCAATATTATACCAATTCTCAATATGTGAATGTATCAAAATTCAATTAAATGCATAAACCCACCCACAAATATCCCATCACCAAGCCCAAAAACCATCAATTGAAGAAAGACTTATGAAAGGCACCACAACCACCACTATCATACCTTATAAAACAAATGAAGAAATGATCCCACAACTAGAACCTCAATCTACTTCTTATATTTTTACAAAAATAATTGTACCTCTCAAGTCTCCTGTTGGTTCTTTATCTTTTAAATCTCATTATAATTTATTAGAAAATCTCAATTCAATTCCTTATAAAAAACCATCATGGAGTTAGTTCATACTTATTTATATCATCTCAAAATCTTATTGCAATAATTACAAGATATTAAAAAATCACCATCCCTTGAGTTTTAGAAACCTCCTTAAGACCCTTCATTGATATAAGTACACATTATTAAACTTATTTATACCTCTTCCAAAGAATTTATTTAATAAGATATAATTAATGATGAAATTATTTTTTGAGGTGATGATCCTCCTATTTTTATTTAAAATTTTAATTAATACCATAAATATTCAATAAGTATTAGTAGATGAAGGGATAGGAATTAATGTCACCTCCCTTTAGTTAATTTTTAAAAATGGGTATACCAAAGATCACCTTAAAAAAATTCATCTCACATGTCAAGGATTTGATAAGATAGATAAAAAAACCACTTGGTTGTATTTGGCTCCCCCTCACTATTGGACCCAAGACCATATATACCAAGCTCATGGTCCTTGATTTACAACTATCTTACAACATACACCTAGTTCACCCATGGAGACATAATATGATAGATATTACCTCATCAGGTATTCAATGTATTAAATTGATCCATAATGGCAAACACTATAATAATGATGTTGATCCTAATCCATGGAGTATCCAAATACCTAACCTTAAATATAAATATTAGATTCCAACCATTCCCCACATTAACAATGCACCTCTACCTAAATTCATTAACACAAATCTAGACTTGCTAGTCACTCTTGATTATTCTGATGATGATGAACCTAATGACTTAAAAAACAATCATAATACATCTAAGTTACCTCCTTTCATTTTGGATTGGATTCCTCATTTGATTTTACATGATCTTACCATCCCTCTAGTTCATGAGATCACTAAAATCCCTCCTCCATGTAATGCACACAAATAATCTTACATTAAAGATGAATTCACATGTAATTAATATGGAGTTTCAAGATTATTTTAAGATCCTTTAACAATTTCACCAAGAAAATTTAGTGATTTATGTGCATCCACTTCAGATTCTCCCTTAGATAAAATACATGCACTATTTTCACACATGATGATAATTATATCATTGCTCAAGATCAATCATGTCACTTAGATGTAAAACATTACCAACATACATTAGCTAAAATGTATTCCTTTAATCATGATGCACATGCCATTAATATATCAACTAATAGTGAATCATAATGTAAAGGTCATGTATCTCCCTTGAATCCTCCACTTATAAAACTTAAGAAACTTATGAATCATATATACCTTATACAAAACTAACCAATCTACCAACTTTCCTTCCTTCTCACTATCCTATAGATACCATATGGATACCCACCTCAGTTCAATTAAACTTCCATATACAAAAAAACCTAACACACGTATTACCAACCCAGTTGAATCCACCCAACCTCAACCTAAAAGCACACCTACACCTAAAATTACCTTAGATGTTAAATCCATAGATTTATGACAATTGCATTTTGAATATGATAAAAATGGTAAAAAAATCATTGATTTCCAATTAGATGTTGAATACTATGGACCATTACCCATGCTTCTTAGTGATGAAGATATACTTGAGTTACTCCATGTTAGAGAACCTTAGCTTCCATGGTAACATCATAAACTTATAAACTTCAAATAAAAACCTCCCTATTTTAATATCTTCATTGCTAGTGTGGATCATAAAACAAATCATATTTATTCTCTTCCTAATGCTGCATATCATTTCCAATGTGGAAATGCTATTCTCATTGAATAAACAATAAGAATATAATATGGTACACCATCATATCCTAGATTTGTCATTATCTCTAAATAACTCACACCAATAGAGCATGTTAACCTTAACATATTCTTTCATAAGTATCATGAAACCTTTTCTTGGTCATATGAATGTATGCCAATATTTATCTTGGTATTTTTTAACATAATATCATCACCCACCCAAATGCAAAACCCATTAGAAAAAAAAATGAAATATTCCACTCAAAATGTCTACATTATGTCATAAAGAAATTATTTAATTTTTGGTTGCCAAATTTATCGAACCTATTATCCATTTTGAATGGGTATCAAACATTATTTTCCTTCATAAAAAATCACCATAATCATTTATATATATGCATTGATTTTCACAATATTAACATCATGTGTCCAAAATATAACTTCCCATTGCCTTGAATAGATGCTATCATAGATTCCACTTCTATATATGAAATTTTATCACTTATGGATGGTTTATTAGGATATAACCAAATCCACATAGTCCCTAAATACCAACACAAAAGAACATTCACTATGGAATGGGGAACCTATTATTATGTCAAAATGTCTTTTGATCTTAAAATGTCATAGCCACCTATCAATGTGTAATGATCCACATTTTTCATGATCTTATACAAAATATAGTGTAAACCTATATTGATGACCTCATTACGAAATCTAGAAGTCATACAACGCACCTCACTGATCTGGATATTATATTTGATTTACTAATCAAATACAATGTTAGACTTAACCCACAAAAATGTACATTTTAAGTCACATATAGTAAACTCTTAGGGTTATTAGACTATCTTCAAGGAATTGATGTCAATCTAGCCAAAATAAATGTTATCATTAACATGATTATCCCTCACTCCATTCTTAACATACATACTTACCTTTTAAATATTGGGTAAATTTAATGATTCATCCCATAAATGAATTATAATATCTAATTTTTAAATTCCCTTCTCGAAAAGATAATTCTCTAGAATGGACATATTTATGCAAAAAAAAAATTTATAACATGAAATAATATTTAATTCATCCTCCTACTCTTTGACCACCTTAAAATGACCATACTTTAATCTTGTATACCTCATATACCCCTATATTAGTTTGGGTAATGCTTACTTAACAAGATGGTACTAGTAGATATTACACTATTGATTACGTTAGTTGAGGTCTCATTGACTATGAAAAACATTATACTAAAATAGAATATGATTTCCTTACGATATATTTCTTGATTAAAAGCTTCATCATTACATGCTCTATCAAACCACTTATGTCATTATCCACTCTTATCCACTTCATCATTTCTTATCCAAAACATTCCTACTTAGAAATATAATTAGAAAATGAATGATCCTCCTAATGTAATTTGGCCTTAGAATTATTACATAAAAATATGTCAAAGGATAAGTCATAGCTAACCAATTTGTGATGGTACCTTTACCAAATAAATATCATCTTTGAGATAATCTCCTTGATGACAACACTATTTATATCGAAGGTCTTAACTGGGCTATCTCTCTTAAAGATTATTTTATAATTTCACTACTAATTTAGAAGTAAATAATCAAGAAAATACTAATATCACTCCTTATACTACTAAATTTAAAGTAGTTATTGAACAACACCCTAAAGTTACCATTGATTTTCATGAAGACACCTAGACCCTCCCCTTTAATGGCATTAAATACCTCCAAAGAGATAGGGTAAGATGTATTCTAATGAAACCACTTAGTAAGATCATGCCTTTGGAATTTATATTAACCTTTAATGTCATTAATAACATGGTCAAATATGAATCTCTCATATTAGGCATGAAAATAACACTTGACTTAGATATTCCATATATACATATTTTGTGTGACTCAAAACTTATCTAATGCCAATTTAATGGTGATTATTAATGTAAAATTTAAAATCTAATTACATATCATCAAATGGATACCACACTTGCTAAATATTTTTCCTCTTTTACCATTGACCCATTTCTAATAGATCAAAAATTCATAGTTGATTCTCTTGCTTCATCAACATCCCTATCTCACCCTCATCAACTACTTAATGATTCCCAATTTCTTATCCAAATAATAAAATCACCTTATTCTATCCAATGAAATGATTCACTCATCTATCACATAGAGGATGTCACTATTTGACATATCCCATGGTACAAAAGCATAATAAAATTTCTTGAACATCAAACCTACCCTTTAGACATGGATAATCATGAAAAGATTAAAATATTCAAATAATATTTCAAGTAGTCTTTTGATAAAACTACTTTTACTACCATAATACAGAAGGTACCCTACTATAATGTGTGATGGAAAAAGAAGTTAATACTCTCTTCAAACAAGCACATGGGGGAATTTATAGTGTTCAATGTAAAATACATGCTAAAACATGCAAATGATTATGTTAGGGTTGATTTTGGCATAATTTAGAGAAGGATGCTATGCGTAATCCTTGTCAATGCCATGATGACATAACACACTCACCATTAAATAAGATCCAAAGAGTAGAGTCTCCTTGGACATTCTCTATGTAGGTATTATATCCCATTGGTAAATTACATTGGTCACAATATGGTCATCTTTTTATTATAAATGTTATTGAATATTTTACTAGACGGGTATAAACCATGCCTCTTATCAATGTCACTAGAACCACTATTTCTAAATTTAGCTTTAACTAAATAATTTATCACTTTGGATTTCCCCATACTATCATCTTTGATAATGGTGGTAATTTAAAAAATAAATACATGAAATATTTATGTTCTAAATTTAAAATTTACCATAAATTTTACACACCTCACCATCCATAATGTAATTTCAAAGAAGGGTCCACTGATAAAATTTTAAACAAAATCTTACACAATACCATTCAATAATCTTGTACCAACTATCACCTTCATTTATATCCTACATTATGAACTTATTTTACTAGCATAGATATTGTCACTGGAGAAACACCATTCTCAATAGTATATGGTTTAAAATAAATCTTACCATTAGAATTCAAACTCCCATATTTATGTATATCTCTTCATGGTATCATTCTTGATGAAGAATCATATGAATCTCATATTCATGCCTTGGAATTTCTTGATGATCACCATTTATCCACCTTACAACATAACAATCAATATAAGGCTCACATTTCCAAATAAAATAATAAAAATGTCAAAGTCCACACATTTAATGTTGGTGATCTAGACCTCAAATTAGACTACAAACATGATAAAGAAGGAAAATATGCCCAAAATTGGTGGGGCCCTTATTTATTTAAAGATATTATTAGTCCTAGTACTGATATCTATAAACTAATGAAGGGAATTTTTTCATATAAATCACTAATGTGTAATTTCTCAAGAAATATTTTGCTTAAATATCTCCCTTCTTTTTCATAATTCTATATATTATCTTACTATCACTTTTTTCAGGACTTCTCCAATGAACTCTCCCTTGTAGTAGTCTATCTTATAAACAAACTCTAGTCCCCTCCTTTGGTGTTTTGGTTTACATTTAATTCATTACTTACATTTTAATATATGGATAAGACTTGTCTTTCCTTATGAATACCTTTTTATTTCATACATTAATTTATCTCTCTATTTATCTTTTGATCAAAAACTTCTTATTTATCAAATCTTTTTCATTTTTTTTCTAAGTTACATTGTAATACCATGGATAAGATCAATAATTCCTAAAAAATACCATTTTTCACTTGTTTTACCCAATTGGGTTTCTCTTTTATGAGTTCCATAGTAAGACCATGGATATGACCAATCTCTCCTCATTAAAACATTGTATGCTTACAAACATTTTTACCAAACTGAGTGTTAATGTTTGTTAAGAAATAGTTACAATTTTGTGATTCCATATCTTATCCTTCAATTTTGTTTCTTTGTAGATAAAACTTTCACAAAAAATTATGTTATCATGTTTCCATATATTTACATACATTCTTATGATAAGGAATCATACTAACATATCATTGTATCCCTTTTCACATTTCCACATTTTTATGATTTGAATTAATTCAAATTTTTTAACATTCATTTCTCTTTGATTTCCATTCCTTTCATTTCAATTTGGATAAAACAAGGTCAAAGACAATATATCACTTTTATTTACCATGAATAAACAAGATTCTTAGACACCATGCTCTCTAAGTTCTCTTTCTTAGCAACCAAGTCCAATGTTTTTAAATGATAGTCTTTTTTATCAATCATGTTTGGTTATTTGAATATTTATGGAGGAGGACTATAAAAATCCATCAAAATTTAAAATATAAATCATTTAAAATAAAAGGAAATGATAAAAAAGTGATATATAAATCTAATAGTCAACATCACACAAAAAGACATGACTCATAGCTCATCTCCTATCCCCAATCGAATCTCAAACTCTATATTTAGATTAATAATAGAGTTGAGGTCTATTGTGGTGTGGTACACTAGTAGACTAGGATAGAAGAATTCAAAATAATATATAGTGTTACCTTCTTTCTCATAGAATTTCCCAATATTCATAATAGATCGATGACTCTATAAGGGGTCTTGAGGAACATGGAACACATTTTTGGAAGGTAGGTCCATTATAATTTGAATTAATATAGACTTCATGGGATTATATTCATACTTTATTTGATAACCCAAGATTTTGTGTGGTTAGGAGAAGTTCTTCAGAATTATTAATGTTGAAAGTCCTCTTAGTTTAACAAACTTATTTCTAGTGTCTTTACTTCGATAAAGATTTTCTCTAGCTTGATTTTTTATACATGTCCCCAACCAACCATTTAATTCCCCCCTTGATAGCCAATTTCAATTCTAAGTTTGTTTCCCCACTTTGATATTTCTTCTTCTTCACATCTTTAAACATGTTAACACTATATTGTTTTGGTTTTATTTATCCTTAAGAACAAAATAGTATGCTTGAGTGACTATGGATTATTTTCATTACACCATTGATTTAAATTTATATAATTACCTTGGTTTCATTTGAAAATAAATCATTATCTTTCCTTTTTTTAGACAACTACATCCATTTATATGTTTTGTACTTTTTCCATTGTTGAGTGAGTTTGGATTTTTCCTTATCACTCAATAATGTTGTTTTTTAATTTCCATACTTTTTACATTTTTTAGTGTTTTTGGATTTTTATTTCTCACCCACCAATTTTTTACCTTTCATGTAATTTTTCATTTGTGATTGAGTTTGGATTGTTTCTTTTCACTCATCAATGTTAGTTTACCATTTCTTGCCCATGTTTGTTTAAGTAAGGATTGTTACTACTTTCGCATTGATATTAGATTTTCATTTTTCATGGATCCTTATTTTTATTTGGTTTTTACCTCTTCTTACTTAAGTTACACTTGTTTGACTTTTTGGTCATTTAGTAGACTTAGATTTTTTTGTTACCCAATTTACTGTAAATATTGGCTTGGTTAGTTGGTCATAACTTAGCATTTATCACCCTAGCTTACCAAATTTCCAATAATGTCATGCCTACACATTTTATCTATATTTACATTACTACATTTGTTTCTCTTTTATATTTAAGTTTTGGATCCTTAGGATTTGTCCAAAGTAGTTTCTATGCCCTACACAATCAAAACTATAAACATAGTAGATAACCATTTAGTGATAAATTTAAGTCAAGGTATGTATATATTACTTATTTGTTTTAGTTATTTACTTTTAGACATTTCATTTTAGTTATTTTATGCTTTACAATAATACAATTTTCTTAGTTTAGTTTTATGTGTTGCTATGTTTTTTTCCTAAAGCACCACCCTATGTTACAACTATGTGACACCTAATGAGCTTTAAGTGGGGCATATGTGTACACACAATATTTTTAAACTTTACCAATTACTGATGCTTTCTCTCTTATAGGAACCTATCAAGTCACAATCTCTCTAAATACATTCCTTAAAGGGTACACTAGGAAAGGGGTGGGCATACCATTAGTACTTCACAAGATTTGTGTTCCATATACCACCACTTAAAACCAACACAATTATATCCTATACATTTCCTTAAGGTTTCACACCTCCATTACACACTCCTCTAATAGTTCACCAACTCAAATAACCCATACATAAGCCAAAAACTATTTTTATCATCATCTAAACATAGTCAAATGGATCAACCCTATTTTTGGAATTAAGCATGTTATGAGACTAAGTCAGCCTAGGTGAGTTAGTATGGGACCTAACTAATTTATTTCCTAAATAACTGGGTTGACTAGGTTGACTATGTCAACTAAAACTTTTGAAGGATTTAGGGTTGTATATGGCTATATATACACATCTTTCACCCCATTTTCAGAGAGAGATAGATATAATCATTAATTTTCACATTTTTTTATCCACCATTCTATTTGAGGAGTTATTACTTATGGACTTCATACTCACTATCAAGATAAGAATATTTTCTTTTGGTATAAGTATTTTGGATTCATATGAGAATTATTTTAGCCTAGATATAACCTATCTTTATTATCTTTATGAACCAAAACAACCTCTTACAAATCACCATTGGCTAAAGGAGAGATTGAAACTTGATGGGTTTCTCTTAAAGGTAAGTTTTCCTAACTATCACTCCTATTTTATTAGTAGATAGATTTGAATATGTTGACATATGAATATATTTCTATCACCATGCATTATGATTATCTCTATAATAACTTTCATAGATTTCTTCTTTTAATGTTTAATTTTATTTTTACTATCCCCCATTTATGTCACAAGATTTTGTGAGCACTTGATTAGCTTCAATTTACGTTGTTATTTTATTTTTTAGAAACCATAAGACCTAGATAGGTTTATTTTGTGGTATTGCTCGACTAGAGGATTTTTAACCCTATCTAGTGATATTCTGTGGTAATAGACCCATTAATTAGGTCTAGTGGATATATATTGGTCATGAATCAATTTTTTAAATGTATCAACAAGTGAAAGGGATAGTCTAATTTATCTTATATGATCTAGGATTAATTTGTATATCAGCATGACTTTCCATTGTATATAGAAGATATCCATGAAAAATAGACACACTTAAAAATAAAACCAAATTTTCTTTAATTTGAAAGTGCTCATTTATAATAGAGTTGATCCATATAAAATATTATGTAGTATTATATATAGAAGAGAAGTGGGAATCATCCCTAAGTATCATGAGATCCCACTCTTGGCCATCATGGCCTAAAATGGTTACAATAAAATTATAATAAAAATATTCCCAATCCCAAAAGAAGTAAAACAAAATTCCTAAGGTCCACTAGGATATAATTAAGAAGAGAATAGAAGTGGACCACTTACCAAATATTTTGGTAGGTATTGCTAATATATCAATTACTGACTAATGATTTTAGCCTTGTGATAGAGATTCTGTAGGTTAAAAATGGATCGTAAAAGATGATATATGCATGAGTTAGTAATATATCATGGGCCTTGAATGAGGCCTATAAGGAGAATTTCACCTCTTGGACATGGCTTCTGCTTGATGTGGATTTCATGATTAACTCTAAGATGGACTTGGATATTTCCCAATTAGCCTTTGATACCTTTCTTTTCATTGTTTCATTGAAGTGTGCTAGGTGTTATCAATCTAAAGATCACCATGTTTGAAGATGTGCATGCAAAAATCCTATTTAGTTGATACAATGATATATTTTTAGAGTATGGGTGACTCTAATTGGATAATAACCTATAGAGAGGGCTGGTTACCTGATATCTATCACCTAAAAACAATTCTATTTTTTAACTTTTCGGGTGAAAAGGGAATAAGGAAGCTAAAAAGGGAAATCTTGCTTACTATGATGATGCACCTACATAATTAATTATTATATAAAAAATTTGAAATCAAGACACACATATAGATCAATAGGAAAATATTTATATCAGTCCTAAACATAATTATTTCAATGGAAGGCTTGAAATAAAGTTTGCAGATTGAAGATGTGTGCATGAAGGTATCTGAAAACATTGTATAATAACAATCTTTAGTACATGTTTTAATTTTTAGCTCTTAAATTGACCCGTACAGGATGAGATTACAAAAATAGGTGAGGAAAGGACTTGAAATAAGGGGATAAATATCTAACTTATATGCTATTACAAAATCAATAATACACTCTACTACCATAAACTAAAATGCAAATAATTCTCTTTATGGATTGATGGTGCCAATTACAATTTATGTATCTCCATGTATAATAGCTTAAAAAACCCTTAAAAATTCCTTAATAATCCTACATACATAATAAAATTTAAATAATATATAAAATTTGGAATGAAAAAGATAAGGATTAGTCTTCTTTTAATTAACTCAAGATTAAATTTCATTTACAATATTAATTAAAGTATTTAAAATATATGAAGTCTTCAAAAAATCCATGGTTTACATTTTTGAAATAGAATTGGAGGTGGTGGACCCATTTTTAATTGTAAAAATAAATACAATTCTTCAATTATTCAAGTCTTCAAAAACTTGCATGGCATTTACATTGGCATTGAATTGAGAAGTGGTAGGCCCATGTTGACTTCTCATAATTCCTTGCATGAAAATAATGCCATAAATTAGAATATAAATCCATATTAAAATTTATTTTAAATTCTTTAATTTCCTTATATTTAATTAAAATCATGGGAGATGCATGAAACTAGTCAAACTAGTCAACTGAAAAGATGTGGACTCAAAGACTAGTCCATTTCCACTTGAACTCAACTTGCATGAAGTGGAACTTGTGAATTGAGTTGAGAATGATATATTTAATTTAAAAACATATATTTCATGTGGTAAACTCCATTTTAACTATAATATAAATATTTAAATTCCAAACTTCATTTAGATGATTGATAAGATGGCCTATTAAGCCAATTTGGCCTAGTCACCTACTTTTATCAATTAGAAGATTCTTGGAATATTCAAACTAGAAAGAGATGGTTATTTATTAATTTTTAAATATTTAAAAAAACCATTATATACCTTAAAAATTGACAAAATGGTTAGAATCAACCAAAATCTTGAATTTTTCTCTTGGAGGCTTCATCTTGTTCAGGCTTGCTTTCTTCTTAATTGTGTTTTGAGAGGTTAGGTATGTGTAAAAATAGAAAGAAATTCAAATTTTAAAATTAATTTTAAAATTTTATGTATGATTCCTCAACTCATTATTATAATACATACCAAATTTGGAGTCAAAAAATCTACATGTAGATGCCAAAACCCTTAAATTTCCTCAAAAAATGCCTCTTTTGCATGGAATGTGTGCATACATGAATGTAGTTTTGAATATTTTGGGAGTAGATTTAATGGGTAATAGATATATTTATATATAAAATTAATATTAAATTATTTAAATGGTTTACATAAACCTATTTTTCCATAAAAAATTAAAAAAAGCAAAATTTCCTTAAACCATGCTAAACTAAGTCCTTTTGGAAGCTTGAAAGCGATAAGATTTACCAAATAATGGATCTTTTTGGAGAATTTACTTTTAAATCCTGATTGAAAAAATTAAAACATGGAGGAAATTATGAAAAATTACAAAAATTGGAATCTTAAAAAAATTGTATTTTCTCTCTACAACCCTACACTCTTCTTGAAAGCATGTCAATTTGCAGATTTGACTAGCTATTTTTTTTCTCTCTATTTGAACATGAAATGCATGAGTAATATCTTAAATATGACATATATATATACATAAATATATATATATATATATATACATAAATATATATATATATATATATATATATATATATATACATATATATAAATATATATATATATATAAATATATATATATATATATATATATATATAGAGAGAGAGAGAGACACACACACACACGCACACACATATATATTTATATATATGTCTATAAGAATTTCTCCTCACCTGAGAAGGGTTTCATGAAAATTTTAGTTGTTAAAAATTCTTGGGGACTTTATATATATATATAAAGTCCCCAAGAATTTTTAACAACTAAAATTTTCATGAAACCCTTCTCAGGTGAGGAGAAATTATTTATACACACACACACACACACATACAGATATAAATATATATATACACACATATATATATATACATATATATATATATATATATATATATATATGTATGTATGTATGTATGTATGTATGTATGTACACACACACACACACACACACACACACACACACACACACACACACACATAAAGTCCCCAAGACTTTTTAACAACTTAAATTTTCATGAAACCCTTCTCAGGTGAGGAGAAATTAATAAAAACCCATTGCCTTTCTAGTTGAAAGGATATCTTTTAGTTAACTCAAGACTAAATTTCATTTAAAATATTAATTAAAGTATTTAAAATCTTCGAAGTCTTCAAAAAATGCATGGTTTACATTTTTGACATAGAATTGGAGGTGGTGGGCCCATTTTTACTTGTAAAAATACATACCATTCCTCAATAATAAATTAATTTAATAATATTGAACAAAGACTTCAAGTCTTCAAGTCTTCAAAAATTTGCATGGCCTTTACTTTGGCATTGAATTGAGAAGTGGTAGGCCCATGTTGACTTCTCAAAATTCCTTGCATGAAAATCATGCCATAAATTATATTATAAATCTACATTAAAATTTATTTTAAGGTCTTTCATCTCCTTATTTTTAATGAAATTCATGGGAGATGCATGAAACTAGTCAAACTAGTCAATTGAAGAGATGTGGACTCAAAGACTAGTCAATTTCCACTTGAACTCAACTTGCATGAAGTGACACTTGTGGATTGAGTTGAGAATGATATATTTACTTAATAAACATATATCTCATGTGTTAAACTCCATTTTAACTATAATGTAAATATTTAAATTCCAAACTTCATTTAGATGATTGATAAGATAGCCTATTAAGCCAATTTGGCCTAGTCGCCTACTTTTATCACTTAGAAGATTTTTGGAATATTCAAAATAGAAAGAGGTGGTTATTTATTTATTTTTAAATATTTTAAAAAACCATTATATACCTTCAAAACTGACAAAATTGTTAGAAACAACCAAAATCTTGAATTTATCTCTTGGATGCTTCATCTTGTTCAAGCTTGCTTTCTTCTTGATTATGTTTTGAGAGGTTAGGTCTGTGTAAAAAAAAAAAATACACTTTTACAATTGATTTTTAATTTTTATTTATGATTCCTAAAATCACTATTATAATTCATATCAAATATGGAGTCAAAAATCTACATGTAAATGCCAAAACCCTTGAATTTCCTTTAAAAATGCCTCTTTTGCATGGAATGTGTGCATACTTGAATGTAGTTTTACATATTTTGGGATTATATTTAATGGGTAATTGATTTAGTTATATATAAAATTATTTAAATGGTTTATATAAACCTATTTTTCCACAAAAAAATTAAAAAATTCAAAATTTCATTAAACCATGCTAAACTAGGTCCTTTTGGAAGCTTGAAAGCACTAAGATTTACCAAATAATTGATCATTTTATAGAATTTATTTTTGAGTCTTGATTGAAAAAATTAAAACATAGAGGAAATTATGAAAAATTGTAAAAAATTGAAATCTTTAAAAAAAAAAATTCTCTCTCCAACCCTACACTCTTTGTGAAAGCATGTTAATTTGCAGATTTGACTGGCTATTTTTTATCTCTATTTGAACATGAAATGCATGAATAATATGTGTGTGTGTGTGTGTGTGTGTGTGTGTGTGTGTGTACACACACACACACACACAGAGTCCCCAAGACTTTTTAACAACTTAAAATTTCATGAAACCCTTCTCAAGTGAGGATGAATTGATAAAAACCCATTGCCTTTCTATTTTAAAGGATATCTTTTAGTTAACTCAAGACTAAATTTCATTTACAATATTAATTAAAGTATTTAAAATCTTCGAAGTCTTCAAAAAATGCATGGTTTACATTTTTGACATAGAATTAGAGGTGGTGGGCCCATTGTTTCTTGTAAAAATAAATATCATTCCTCAATAATCAATTAATTATAGAATATTAAACAAAGTCTTCAATTCTTCAAGTCTTCAAAAAATTTGCATGGCCTTTACTTTGGCATTGAATTGAGAAGTTGTAGGCCCATGTTGACTTCTCAAAATTCCTTGCATGAAAATCATGCCATAAATTAGAATATAAGTCCATATTAAAATTTATTTTAAGTTCTTTAATGTCTTTATCTTTAATGAAATTCATGGGAGATGCATGAAACTAGTCAAACTAGTCAACTGGAGAGATGTGGACTCAAAGACTAGTGAATTTCCACTTGAACTCAACTTGCATGATGTGGCACTTTTGGATTGAGTTTAGAATGATATATTTACTTTAAATACATATATTTAATGTTGTAAACTCCATTTTAACTACAATATAAATATTTAAATTCCAAACTTCATTTAGATGATTGATAAGATGGCCTATTAAGCCAATTTGGCCTAGTCGCCTACTTTTATCACTTAGAAGATTGTTCGAATATTAAAAATAGAAAGAGATGGTTATTTATTAATTTTTAAATATTTTTAAAAACCATTATATACCTTCAAAACTGATAAAATGATTAAAAACAACCAAAATCTTGAATTTTTCTCTTGGAGGGTTCATCTTGTTCAGGCTTGCTTTCTTCTTGATTGTGTTTTGAGAGGTTAGGTCTGTGTAAAAATAGAAATAAATTCCAATTTTTTAATTGATTTTAAAATTATATTTATGATTCCTCAACTTATTATTATAATACATACCAAATTTGGAGTCAAAAATCTACATGTAGATGCCAAAACCCTTAAATTTCCTCAAAAAATGCAATGAATGTAGTTTTACATACTTTGGGAGTATATTTAATGGGTAATGGATTTATTTATATATAAAAATAATATTAAATAATTAAAATGGTTTATATAAACCTATTTTTCCACAAAAAAAAAAAAAAAATGCAAAATTTCCTTAAACCATGCTAAACTAGGTCCTTTTGGAAGCTTGAAAACACTAAGATTTACCAAATAATAGATATTTTTGGAGAATTTATTTTTGAATCCTAATTGAAAAAATTAAAACATGGAATAAATTATGAAAATTACAAAAATTGGTATCTTAAAAAAAAAAAAAATTCTCTCTCAAACCCTACACTCTTCTTGAAAGCATGTCAATTTGCAGATTTGACTAGCTATCTTTTTCTCTCTATTTGAACATGAAATGAATGAATAATATCTGAAAGATGATATATGTATGTATGTATGTACACACACACACACACACACACACACATACACACACACACACACAAAGTCCTCAAGACTTTTTAACAACTTAAAATTTCATGAAACCCTTTTCAGGTGAGGAGAAATTAAGAAAAATCCATTGCCTTTCTAGTTGAAAGGATAAAAAAATTGGCTTATCTTAAACCTGATGTTACATGACCATGTAAAATTTAAATAAAAATCCACATAATCCTTTAGTAATACTTATGAGTCTAGTTTTCACACCCAAAAATTTAGATCTATACCTTTCTCTAATTGATCATACCATTATCAAACCTTGAAGTAGGTCACTATATGCAAACAAGGAGGTGTGCCTGTATGAAATGGTTTTGAGACTTTGCTTCATTTAAATTACATGAAAAATATGTTAAATATTTTTAATGATTGTTTCTTTGATTTACCTTCCTCTGATGTAAAAAATCCATATAGATTCATACTTCTCTTCTTGAAAGTGAAGAAAATAGCTTATTTCTATGTTTTTAAAATAATTCAATATTACAACACCAATATAATACATTATATGGATTTAAAATAATATATTTATTGTTTATACATCAAATTTGGACTTTTGCATGCTTTTTCAATTTTATTTTGGCATGTGTGGGTCCAAAATAAGCCTTTTTTGCTTTAAAAATGCATTAAAACACATTTTTTCAATATGAAACTTTAGGATCCATTTAAACATGGCTAAAATATGTCATTAATTTATTCTTGATGAATATATATAATATTAATTTTTACAAAAGATTCCTCAATATCTATATGAGCTAGAGATGGACTCTCAAAAATTACACAAAAACTCTCCAAGTCATCCCAAAAGACTTATTCATCATGATCAACTAAAAGGACATGAAATTAATTTGCAATATCACTATTTAAAACATGATAATAACATATTTCTAACCTTTTTATGGATTCATATGAAATTTCTTGATCTTTTGCACTTGCTTCACCTTTTTCTTCAGTAAAGAATGGCATCTCAACTCATCCCATCAGGTGTGCCAAAAATTGTTATCAATTTGAAGAGCACACTATTTTAAGATGTGCAAGCTAATACATTGGGATCTTCTTAGAGTGTGGGTAACTCTAATATGATAAGAACCTCCTGAGAGGGATGGTTCCCTTAGATATATCACCTAAAATTAGTTCTATTTTTTTTACTTTTTGGGTGAAAAGGGAATAAGGAAGTTGAAAAGGGAAATCCTACTTACTATGGTGATGCACCTGAATAATTAATTATTATGTAAAACATTTGAGATTAGGACACACATATGGATCAATAGGAAAATATTTATATCAGTTTTAAATGTAATTATTCCAAGGAAAGGCTTGAAATAAAGTTTTCATATTGAATATGTGTGCATGAAGGTCTCTAAAGACACTGCATATTGACATTCTTCAGTTCAATTTTTTGTTCTTAGCTCCTTAATTAACCTATAGAAGATGATATTACAGTAGTAGTTGAGGAAAAAAACTAAAATATTGGGATAAATACATCACTTATATGCTATTACACAATCAAAAATACACTCTACTACCACAAACTGATCTGCAAATAATTCTCATTATTGATTGATGGTGCCAATTACAATTTATGTATCTCCCTATATACCAGATTTAGGAATCCTATGAAATGACTTAAAAATCTTACATATATAATAAAATTGAAATAATCTAGGCAATTTGTCATGTAAAATAGATGGATTATTCTTTTTTGAGTTAACTCAAGACTAAACTCCTTTTACAATATTAATTAAACTCTATAAAATCTTCCAAGTCTCGAAAAAATGCATGGTCTTCATTTTTGGCATAGAAATGGAGGTGGTGGGCACATTTTGACTTTTAAAAATCTTAATTCATTGAAACCTATGACATTTATCAATAATAAATTCATTTTAGAATATTGAACACAGTCTTCAATTCTTCAAATCTTCAAAAATTTGCATGGCTTTTACTTTGGCATTGAATTGAGAAGTGGTGGGCCCATGTTGACTTCTCAAAATTATTTGAATGAAAATAATTACATAAAATAGAATATAAATCCTTATTTAAAGTGATTTTGAGTTTTTGAATGTAATTATATTTTATGAAAAACTTGGGAGATGCATTAAAATAGTCAAACTAGTCAACTAAAGAGATATGGACTTAAAGACTAGTCAACTTCCAATTGAACTCAAATTGCATGAAGTGGCACTTGTGGATTAAGTTGATAATGATATATCCACTTAAAAAAATATATTTCATGTGGTAATCTAAAATTTTATCTTTTAGATAAATATTTTAATGCCAAACTTCATTTATTTGATTGATAAGATGGCTTATTAAGCCAACTTGGACTAGTAGCCTACTTCTATCTCTTATAAGCTTCTTGAAATATTAAAAAAGAGAGATGGTTATATATTAATTTTTAAATATCTTTAAAACACCATTATATACCTTTAAAACTCACAAAATGGTTAGAAACAACCAAAATATTGAATTTTGCTCTTAGAAGATTCGTCTTGCTCAAGCTTGCTTTCTTCTTGATTGTGTTTTGAGAGGTTTAGGCCTATGTAAAAATAGCAAGAACTTAAAATTTTACAATATATTTTATAATTTTATGGAATATTCCTCAACTAATGATGATGATAAAAACCAAATTTAAAGTCAAACTCCATCCATAGATGCCAAAAACCTTAAATTTCCTAAAAAAATGCCCCTTTTATATGGAATGTGGTATACTTGAACGTATTTTTGCATATTATTAGAGTTTATTTCATCTGTAATGTATGTTTTATAGATAAAATTAATCTTAAAATAGTTCAATGGTCCATTGAAACCTATTTTTCTAACAAAAACCTATAAAAATGCAAAATTTCCTTAAACCATGGTAAATTAGGTCCTTTTGGAAGCTTGGAAACACCAAGATTTGGCAAATAATGAATATTTTTGGAGAATTTATTTATGAAACCTACTTTAAAATATTAAAAAATTAATGAAATTATTAAAAATACCAAAAAATGGAATCTTGAAAAAAATCCATTTTCTCTCTCCAACCCTACACTCTTCTTGAAAGCATGTCAATTTATAGATTTGATTGGATATTTTTTTCTTGATATTTTAAACAATGAAATAAATTAATAATATATTAATGATGACATGGTGATATATATTAATTCCCCATAATTCTGTAACAACTTGAAATTTTGTGAAACCTTTCCCAAGTGAGGAGAAATTAAGAAAAACATGTTGCCTTTTTGGTTGTAAGGCTAAATAAATTAGTCTATCTTAAACTTGATGTTACATGAGGATGGAAAAATCAATTAAAAAATTACTTAATCCATGATTAATCTCTTTTGTTTTAGTTTTCACACTCAAAAATTTATATCTTTACCTTTCTCCAGTTGACTTTACCATCATCAAACCTTCAAGCAGGTCACTATATACAAACTAGGACGAGTACCTGTATGAAATGGTTTTAAGAATTTGATGCATTAAAATTCCATGAAAATTATGATGAATATTCTTAACCATTTATGTATAAAATCCATACAAATCCATACTTCTCTTCTTGAAAGTGAAGAAAATAGCTTATTTTGGTCTTTTCAAAAGAATTCAATATTCCAATGCCAAGACAATGCATGCTATGGATTTCCAAGAATCTCTTGCATGTTAATACAAAAAATTGGACTTTTTTATTCTTTTTCAATTTAATTTTGGCATGTGTGGGTCCAAAATAATCTTTTCTTGGATTAAAAAATGCATTAAAAAATATTTTTACGTTATGAACCTTTCGAATAAGGCTATGTTTATATTTTTGAATATAACTAAAGGCATTTGGAATAATTTAATGACATTTAGATCAAAAATTTAAAATGTTAAAGACCAAAATTGACCCTTTAGACCAAATTTTACTAGTTTGATTAGCTTGTAGAGGTTATTGACTATTCTAGAAATTCTGAATTATAGGGATTGGAGTTTGGCCTTAAAAGGCCAAATTACATACATTTTTGGTGACTCACAGGGGTTGATAAACCTAGTAGTCAAATAACTCATCAATTTTAATTGGAAAATAGATTCTTTTGGGCTTTGAGACACCTTTTTTTACTAACACAACAAGACTGAAAAGAAATACAACTAAAATAGAAAGCAAAGACATCTAATCCAAAGAAAATAGGGAAACGATGAAAGAGAAGAACATTGTTGCTTGTGCTACTCACTTATTGACATAAAGCAAACCTATAACATCTAACTTTAATTGACAAGATTTTATCTAGGATCAAATTGAAAGTTATTTGGTCCACCATGGAACCTTGAAATGTATTTCCCATCTCTTAATAGCTTTCTTCTGCAACTAAAGATTTTCATGCCTTCTTAATTATCCAACTAGGATTCCAACCTCCATTTTTATGTACATTGATTGAAGGTATGGATCCAAGACCTAATGATATTTCTCCCAAATTCTTATTTATTTCATTATCTCTACCTCATTCATAGGTTAGTCATGATTTGTCTTATTCTCATCTAATGATTGAATTGGAAAATCAACTGGTATGCTTGATTGGTATCTTCATTATGATCCATTTGAGGTAGTGGCTCACTGAGATTTTTAAACCCTTGGTAGGGATTTAAACATGGCTGAAATATGTCATTAATTTCTTCTTGATTAACATCTATAACAATAATTTTTACAAAAGATTTATCAATCATCATATGATTTAGAGATGGACTTCAAACTTTGGAAAAAAAACTCTCCAAGTCATCCCAAAAGGCTTCTTCATCACGATCAACTAAAAAGACATGAAATTCATTTGTGATTTAACCATTTAAAACATTTTGAGCACATATTTATAGCCTTTTGATGGATTCATATGAAATTTATTGATCTATTTCACTTTTTTCATCTTTATCTTTTATAGAGAATGGCATTTCAATTGGTCCCACCAAGCAAGCCAAAAATTGTTATCAATCTGAAGAGCACCCTATTTGAATATGTGTAACAAAATATACTCTTTAGCTAATACAATGGGATATTCTCATATTTTATATGATTCTAATGTAAGAATAACCTCTAGAGAGGGTTGGTTCCATTAAATCTATTACCTAAAAATAATTCTATTTTTTGACTTTTGGGGTGAAAAGGGAAGAAGGCACTAAAAAGGGAAATCCTACTTACTTTGGTCATGCACTTGTATAATTAATTATTCCATTAAAAAATTGAAATCAAGAAAAACATATGGATAAATAATAAAATATTTACATCAGTATTAAAATTAAGTATTTCAAAGGAAGGCTTGAAATAAAGTTTGTAGATTGAAGATGTGTGCATGAAGGTCTCTAAAGACACTATATACTAACAATATTCAGTACAATTTTTCATTATTACCTCTTTATTTAACATGTAGAGGATGAGATTAAAATAGTAGGTGATGAAAGGACATATAATAAGGGGATACATATCTCACTTGTATGATAGTACACAATCAACAATACACTCTACTACCATAAACTGATCTGCAAATAATTCTCTTTATTGATTGATGGTGCCAAATACAATTTATGTATCTCCCTGTATACCAGCTTTAGGAATGCTCCAAAATGGTTTAAAAATCCTACATATATAATAAAATTGAAATAATATTGCCAATTTGGCATGGAAAAGAGAATTATTAGTCTTCTTTGAGTTAACTCAAGGCTAAATTCCTTTTACAATATTAATTAAAGTCTTTAAAATCTTTTGAGTCTTCAAAAAAGCATGGTCTTCTTTTTTGGCATAGAATTGAAGGTGGTGGGCCCATGTTGACTTTTAAAAATAATCATGCATAAAAATACATGTCATTACTCAATAATAAATTCATTTTAGACTATTAAACAAAGTTTTCAATTATTCAAATCTTCAAAAATTTGCATGGCCTTTATTTTAGCGTTGAATTGACAAGTGGTTGGCCCATGTTGACTTCTCAAAATTTATTTCATGAAAATCACACCATAAATTAGAATATAAATTTATTTTTAAAGTTATTTTAATTTATTTAATTTCCTCATCTTGAATGAAAAGTATGGGAGATTCATAAAACTAGTCAAACTAGTCAACTGAAGAGATGTGGACTCAAATACTAGTCAACTTCCACTTGAACACAAATTACATGAAGTAAAACTTGTGGATTGAGTTGATAATTATATATACACTTAAGAAATATATATTTCACATGTTAAATTATATTTTAGCTCTATGATAAATATTTTAATGCCAAACTTCATTTATTTGATTGATAAGATGGTCTATTAGGCCAACTTGGCCTAGTACCCTACTTCTGTCACTTAAAATCTTCTTGGAATATTCAAAATATAAATATATGGTTATTTATTAATTTTTAAATATTTTAAAACACCATTATATAACTTATAAACTCATAATATGCTTAGAAACAACCAAAATCTTGAATTTTGCTCTTGGAGGCTTCATCTTACTCAGGGTTGCTTTCTTCTTGATTATGTTTTGAGAGGCTTAGGTTTATAAAAATAGAAATAAATTAAAATTTTACAATGTATTTTAAAATTTTATGGATGATTCCTAAACTCATTATTATGCTACACACCAAATTTGGAGTCAAAACTCCACCTGTAGATGCCAAAAACCTCAAATTTCCTCAAAAATACGCCTTTTGCATGGAATGTGTGGATACTTGAATGTATATTTGCATATTTTTGGAGTTTATTTCATGGGTAATTTATATTTTATATATAAAATTAATCTTAAATTATTTAAATAGTCCATTGAAATCTTATTTTCTATTAAAAAAACCTTAAAAAAATTAAAATTTCCTTAAACCATGCTAAACTGGGCCCTTTTAGAAGTTTGGAAGCACTAAGATTTGCTAAATAGTGGATATTTTTGGAGAATTTAATTATTAAACCATATTTAAAAAATTAAAAAATGTAGGAAATTATGAAAAATACAAAAAAATGGACTCTTGAAAAAATTAATTTTCTCTCTCTAACCCTACACTTTTCTTGAAAGCATGTCAATTTGCAGATTTGACCAGATATTTTTTCATTTATATATTTAAACATGAAATAAATAAATAATAGGTTAACTATGAAATGGATAGATATATTAAATACTAAATACTTTGGAACAACTTAAATTTCATGAAACCCTTCCCAAGTGAGGAGAAATTAAGAAAAACTCATTGCATTTTTCGTTGTAAGGCTACAAAAATTGGCCTATCTTAAACCTGATGTTACATGAGTATGGAAATCCTAGTTTAAAAACCACATGATCCATGAGTAATAAATTTTAGTCTATTTTTCACACCCAAATATTAAAATATGTATATTTCTCTAGTTGATTATACCATCATCAAACCTTTATGCAGGTCACTATATGTAAACTAGGAAGAGTGCCTGTATGAAATGGTTTTGAGACTTTACTACATCCAAATAAAATGAAACTTATGATGAATATTTTTAATGACATTTTATTTATTTTAACTTCCCTTTATGAACAAAATTTGTATAGATCCATACTTCTCTTCTTGAAAGTGAGGAAAATAGCTTATTTTTATCTTTTAAAAAGAATTCAAGTTTCCAACACCAAGATAATGCATGATATGGATTTACAAGAAACTCTTACATGATTATAAATCAAATTTGGACTATTACATTGTTTTTAAATTTAATTTTATCATGTGTGGGTCCAAAAAAATCTTTTTTGGCTTTAAAAAAACATTCAAACACATTTTTACAATATGAAACTTTAGGATAAGGCTAAAGTTATATTCTTGAATATAACTAAAGGCATTTGAAATAATTTAATGACATTTTGATCTAAAATTTTACATTTTAAAGATAAAAATTTACCCTTTATATCAAAATATACTAGTTTGATTAGCTTATAGAGGCTATTGATGATTTATATAAATTTTGAATCGTAGGGGTTGGAATTTGGCCTTAAAAGGCCAAATTACCAATATTTCTAGTGATTCACAGGGGTTGACCAGCCTGCTTGTCAAAGAAATCATTGGGTTTAATTGGAAAATAGACTCTTTTGGTCTTTGAGAGACCTTTTATAACTAACATAATAATACTGAAGAGAAATACAACTAAACTAGAAAGCAAAGACATCTAACCAAAGAAAATAAGGAAAAAATGAAAGTGAAGTAGATTTCTACTTGTACTACTCACTTATTGACATAAATAAAACCTACAACAACTAACTTGAAATGAAAATATTTCCTCTGAGATCAAATAGAAATTTAATTGGTCCACCATGGAATCCTAAAATGTATTTTCCATCTCTTAATAGCTTCCTTTTGTAGCTAAGAGTAGTTGGATGCTAAAGTATTCTTGATGATGAAACTGGGATTCCAACCTCCATTTTTAGGTACATTTATTAAAGGTATGGATCCAAGATCCAATCATATTCCTCCCAAATTATTATTTATTACATCAAAAGTGATATCTCTATCTCATTCATAGGCTAGTCATGATTTGTCTCATTCTCATCCAATGACTGAATTAACAAATCAACTGGTGTGCTTGGATTGGTATCTTCATTATGATCCATTTGAGGTAGTGGCACATTGATATCTGTAGCCTATTGGTAGGGATTTAAACATGGATATAATATGTCAATAATTTATTCTTGATGAATAGATACAATACTACTTTTTACAAAATATTCCTCAATCTCCATATGAGTTAGAGATGGACTATCAAACTTTACAAAAAAAAACTCTCCAAATCATCTGAAAAGGCTTCTTCATCATGATCAACTAAAAGGACATGAAATTCATTTGTAATATTACCATTTAAAACATGTTGATCACATATTTATAACCTTTTTATGGATTCATATGAAATTTATTGATCTATTGAACTTATTTCACCTTCATCTTCTATAAAGAATGGCATCTCAATTGGTCCCATCAGGCATGCGAAAAACTATTATCAATCTGAAGAGCACACTAGTTGAAGATGTGTAAGAAAATCTTCTATTCAATTGATACAATGGAATCTTATCAAAGTTTTAGTGACTCTAATGTGAGAATAACATCCAAAGATGGTTGGTTTTCTTAGATATATCACCTAAAAATAATTCTATTTTTTGACTTTAGGGGTGAAAAGGGATGTAAGAAGTTAAAAAGGGAAATCCTAATTACTGTGGTGATGCAGCTAAATAATTAGTTATTATCTAAAAGATTTGAAATCAAGACAAATATATGGATCAATAGGAAAATATTTATATCAGTACTAAACATAAGTATTTCAATTGAAGGCTTAAAATAAATTTTGCATATTGAAGAAGTGTGCATGAAGGTTTCTAAAGACACTGCATACTAATAATTTTTAGTATAATTTTCAATTCTTTAACTCTTCTATTGACATGTAGAGGATGAAATTATAGTATTAGGTGAGTAAAGGACCTATAAAAAGGGGATAAATATTTAACTTATATTCTAGTACAGAATCAACAATACACTCTACTACTATAAACTAATCTACAAACAATTCTCTTTATTGATTGATGGTGCCAATTAAAATTTATGTATCTCCCTATATACTAGCTTTAGAAATCCTCAAAAATGGCTTAAAAATCCTACATATATAATAAAATCAAAATAATATATCCAATTTAGTGTGTAAAATACATGTATTAGTCTTATTTGAGTTAACTCGAGACTAAATCCTTTTACAATATTAATTAAAGTCTTTAAAATCTTACAAGTCTTCAAAAAATGCATGGTATTCATTTTTGGCATAGAATTGGTGGTGGTGGGCCAAATTTGACTTGAAAAAATACTCATTCATGTAAATAAATTCCATTCCTCAATCATAAATTTAATTTATAATATTAAATAAAGACTTGAATGCTTGAAGTCTTCAAAAATTTGCATGGCCTTTACTTTGGAGTTGAATTGAGAAGTGATAGGCCCATGTTGACTTATCAAAACTACTTGAATGAAAATTACACCATAAATTAGAATATAAATCCATAATTAAATTTATTTTAAGTTTTTTAATTTCCTTATCTTTCATGAAAAACATTAGAGATGCATGAAACTAGTCAAACTAGTCAATTGAAGAGATATGGACTCAAAGACTAGTCAACTTCCACTCGAACTCAACTTACATGAAGTGGCACTTGTGAATTGTGTTTATAATTATATGTACACTTAAAAAAAAATATATATTTTTGGAAACTCCATTTTAACTCTAAAATAAATATTTCAATGCACTACTTCATTTATCTGATTGATAAGATGGCCTATTAAGCCAACTTGGCCTAGTAGCCTACTTCTATCACTTAGAAGCTTCTTGGAATATTTAAAATATATATATATATATATATATATATTTTAAAACACTATTATATACCTTCAAAACTCACAAAAGGGTTATAAACAGCCAAAATCCTAAATTTTGCTCTTGGACGCTTCATCTTGCTCAGGTTTATTTTCTTCTTGACTATGTTTTGAGAGGCTTAGATCTGTGTAAAATCAGAAAGAAATTAAAATTTTACAATGTGTTTTATAATTTTATGGATGACTCTTCAACTCATGATGATGCTACACACTATATTTGGAGTCAAAACTCCACCTGTAGATGCCAAAAACCTTAAATTTCCTCAAAAATACCCCTTTAATGTGGAATGTGTGCATATTTGGATGTATGTTTTCATATTATTGGAGTTTATTTCATGTTTAATGGGTTTTTAATATATATAATTAAACTTAAATTATTTTAATGGTCTATTTAAACCTAGTTTTACACAAAAAAATTTAAAAAAATGCAAAATTTCCTTAAACCATGCTAAACTATGGCCTTTTGGAAGCTTGAAAGCACCAATATTTTCCAAATAATGGATGTTATTGGATAATTTATTTGTGAAAAATTATTTAAAACATGGAGTAAATTATTAAAATTATGAAAAAAATTAATCTTGAAAAAATCCATTTTCTCTCTCCAACCCTAAACTCTTCTTGAAAGCATGTCAATTTGCAGATTTGACTGTTTATTTTTTTATTGATCTATTAAACCATTAAATGCATTAATAATAGCTGAAGGATGATATGTATAGATATATTAAGTCCTAAATATTCTGTAACAACTTGAAATTCTATGAATCCCTTCTCAAGTGAGGAGAAATTAAATAAAATCTGGTGTATTTCTAATTGTAAGGCTTCAAAAATTAGCCTATCTTAAACTTAATGTTACATGATCATGGAAAAGCCAATTAAAAAACAAAATAATACATGAGTAATAAATATTAGTCTAGTTTTCACATCCAAAAATTCATTTCTATACCTTTCTCTAGCTAATCGTACTATCATCCAACCATCAAGCAGGTCACTATATGAAAACTAGGAGGAGTGCATGTATGAAATAGTTTTGAGACTTTGCTACATCAAAACACCATGAAAATTACTATAAATATTTGTAAGTAGATTTTATTGATTTTACCTTCCCATTATGTAATAAATACATATATATCCATATTTTTCTTCTTAAATGTGAAGAAAATAGCTTATTTTTGCCTTTTAAAAAGAATTCAAGATTCCAATGCCAAGATAATTCATGATTTGGATTTATAAGAATCTATTGCATATTTATACATCAAATTTGGAATTTTACATTCTTTTCAAATTTAATTTTTTCATGTTTGGGTACAAAATAATCCTTTTTGACTTTAAAAATGCATTAAATCACATTTTTATAATATGAAATCTAGGATACGACTAAAACTATATTTTTGAATAAAAATAAAGGCATTTGTAATAATTTAATGACAATTTGGTCCCAAATTTGACATTTTATAGACAAAAATTAAACCTTTTATTGAGAGTATCCATTGAGAGGGCTTGTGAATTAGTAGTTAACAATTATTATTCAATTCCTTAAACTCATTCATCATACATGAACATGAAAGATTATACATCAAAACATGAACAAGAGCATACATCCCCTTCACAGACCATTCGCTCAACCAAGTCACACTTTAGACTATTAGGTATATTTACTTCCTAGCTCATGGACTAATGAGTCAAACATGACTAATTATATTCACCCTTTGAAGGTCCTCAATGACCCATCTCTGATCTTTGACTAAGCTATTTCCTTTACTTGAATGCACTCTACTCTCACACACTCACAAATAGGCCAATTTGACCTTGTATATATATCACTCCATCATCTAACCCATCTTGGTCAGC
This sequence comes from Torreya grandis, assembly GCA_037957365.1. Taxonomy (NCBI): domain Eukaryota; kingdom Viridiplantae; phylum Streptophyta; class Pinopsida; order Cupressales; family Taxaceae; genus Torreya; species Torreya grandis. The sequence goes on along the minus strand of JARHVA010004363.1, from coordinate 1,149,920 downwards.
CAATATACTTTACATACTTATCTTATCATTATAAAATATCCTCATAAATTTCATAAATCCAAATAAAACACTCCATAGGTATTCCATACTTCAAATAAGCTCAATCCTTCTTTAGAACTCAATTATGCCTACTACATTAGCCCTTATAGGTCATTCACCATATATGACCATCTCCATGAATAATAGCCCTCATTAGTGCTTCAAATACATCAAATATACCTCCAATATATCATTTATCAATCCCACATGGGTCTAAAACATATGTAACTCTAATTCATACCTTGAACTAAGCCTTTTAGACTACTCGCTAATAGGTCTAGAAACCCAAAAAACACAGTCATATAGAACTAAAACATACAAAACATTTTATCAAAAAAATACATAAAAAATACATGTATATGTCCTCCATGACTTAAAAAACACCTCAAAATACATTTTTCACCTTCACATAACTCACACAGGTACAAACCAACTCAAACAAATTGATTACTCAAACTAGTTATGTACACCAAAAAGTCAGTCTAAGATCTTTGACTACTCCAACCAAAATATAGAAAAATTATAAATACCAAATACATGTACTAAATCTATGAAAATAATATAATATATACAATCTCTCACTCACCTCAAAATCTACTTATAATAGCTTAAACTAGCCTCTCTAAATAGGCCACTCCAGACTACCTACAAGCTCAAAAAACCAGTCATGATGAACATGACATATAAAAATTGTGAAGACACTTTATTGATCTTCCAATTAATTAATGTGATCCTCAAAAAACCTTAAAAAATTTACAATCACAAAATTCATATGCTTTAATGACCACTTTACTACTCGAAACCATTCTCATTGTCATGGGTTCCAATATCTTGTCTTACATAGACTAGTCATTTTGTGAGCTCCTTCTATCTATTTTATAAGCACCATTAACACTTACACATAATTTAACTATGAGAGATAGGTATTTAAATAAGACCCAAAACCATTTTTTCCATCTCTAAACACCTGAAATCAATCCTCAAATAGGTTCTCACTCTGACTAGATTTTATTCACTGTTTACTCCATTTCCACTCTAGCAACTAGTTAGCTTAATTGACTTAGATAATTTACAAAGTTATTTTTTATTTCCAAAAAAATTCTATTTACTTTGATAACAAGTCTTGGCCTTCAATATCCAATAACTCTTATGCATTGACTTAGTCAACCCTACCTATAACACTAGCATCTTCAGAAATAAGCATATTTATGTACTTTTACTCACCACCCTGACACACCAATACCACTTGGAAATTCCTAGAGGAGTATTCTATACCTTCCAATAGTCAAACTTGGTCAACCAATAAATTTTTGGTCCTTTCTAACAATATATCTCTAATCACTCCATTATGAGAGTTTATAAAGGGTTTATAATGACTTTACATTATTAAGAAATGTTCATAAAGACTTGTCCCTAAAAATACTTGTAAAGGATTATTGGGTCTATTTTCGACCTCTTCCAAAAGTCTCAAGTCCCCATGTAAAGTCTACATGAACTAGTTAACATTGAAACTTTCCTCTCAAGCTCAAAATGCACCATTTGACCCACCTCTGAAACACATGAATACTTTTCTTGACTTTATATCTCCTTTTTTACCTTATATCTCATCAAAATTCTTGAAAAAACTTGCCTAACCATCTCTCATGAAAAACACGATCTTCACCAATCTCCAAACACCCTTTGACCCTTCACAAGCCCACCTAAGCCAACTAGGCCAATGGTAAAACTATCTTATAGACCACTAACCACCTCTTAAAAACCATATTTATAACTTATTATCATCCTATACATGTATAAAATTGATATTCCATGCATACTAATCTCCTCATCATGATATTTTTCTCAAAGTAATCAAAACCCTATAGGCAACCACACATTGTCAAGCCCACAAGGCATAAGATGACTTGAAATCCACCTAAAGACCACTTGGAACGACTCTAATTTCTCTCTTAATAATATGGATATACCATGTACTCTCTCCTCATGTTCCATGTCATCCATTCATGCTTCCATAGAACCAACTTCTCCCACAAGCTTTCACAAGCAACCAATACTAAAATAAGCACTAAGATCATGCATATTAGACCAAGAACACTCTCATGCCACTTTGTCATCACCAATTCCACTTGGAATAAATGAAAACACATCACTAACACTAATCTCCTAACACATTTACACTAAAATATACTAGTTTGATTAGCTTGTAGAGGCTATTGACAGTTTCTAGAAATTTTGAATTGTTGGGGTTGGAATTTGGCCTTGAAAGGCCAAATTACCAACACTAGGTGGAACCCAAACTCATATTTTCTAATCAATATGTCATCTAGTGAAAGAGGATCGAGATACTAACCTTTTAAAATAGATAATTATCCACCCTTACTTTTCTCTAATGGATCAATGGTCACTTGGGTAATACTAAATAATCTTCAATATATGTCTTATTTTTTCATACAAAGGTCTGATATTGATTTAGATCTATGAGGGGAATCAATTTAAACTCTGAGAATATCCCTTTATTGATGATAAAATCCATCTTCCTACAATTATTATCCATTGAAATAATTCTCTCCTAGCATGCCTAAGATCTTTGGAGAATATATTGACTTATTGATAGAGCTTTAGTCACTTCCTTAGGGGATGTTAATAATTTTGTGTCACCTCCACTTTTCTAATTAGGATCCTTACCTAGGACTCCAAAATTATAACACTCTCCTTAATATCTTCTATCATATTATCTATGAGGTTGTTTTTACCTTGGATCACTATGAATAGTTCTTCTAATACCCTCTCTTCTCCACTTATAGTCCTTTTTTGGTGAAGGATAAGAGATCCTATTTTGTCCTCCATTCCCTAGAGTTTCCCTCTTGAGTGAAGGTTTAGGAGAGAACCCTTTTTTAAATCCCAAATTCTCTATTGATCTTCCACTAGATGTCTAGGTCTCTATGATAGACCATCTCTAGCCTATATGCACTTGAAGACTCAATGGGTGTAACCCAACTTTGTCCAGCTAATGCATCCAAAGTAGTATAACATAGAATAATAGGGATGGAGGAAATTTAAGTGGAAGATGAAGGAAAGGATGAAGGAGACAAGAGTGGAGGTGAATTGGGAATGAGATGTAAGATGGAAAGGGGGACATGAGATAAAATAGAGGAACCAAAAATGAGGAATCCCAAGGGAAAAAATGTGACTATCATTTTTTAGGAGTCATTGAGACATAAGGAGTAATAACCCATATGATATATATATTAATGATGAATGATAAAATTAGTTGGTTAAAACCAATTATTTGGAGGCTCAAAGTGATTTATATAGTCTTGAAAGTGGTTATATATGTTGTACGAGGTGGCATAGTCACTACTCTTTTATAAATCACCTTCTACTTCTTCTTTGGTATCTTGCATAGGTTTATTTATGAAGTGGACATAGAGGTAACAATAATAAATACAATCTTAGATGCATCTTATGGAGTTTGAATGGATATTTTTATGCCATATTCTATAGTAATCATAACATAAAATATAAATACAATATCACTAGAGGTCACAAGATCCATTGAGAAGCCATGGATACTCAGAGCTAGCATTGTTCTAGTGGAAATTGTGCTTACATGGACAACTGATAACATAAGAGCACTAGGAATTTAATATTTTTTAGGGATCAATCTAAATTATAAGGTTGGATTGAGGGTAATTAGTGTGCATATCATGTATTTGGATTTGATTAAGGCCATAATTAGTCTATGAGATAAATAAGGGGAACTTAGGAAATAGGGATGCTAATCAAGGTCACCACTAAAGGAGCAAAAGGGAATTTATCCCTTTCGATTGCTAGGGTAACAGATGCATAGACATAGTAGGACTTAGAGATATTAAACCCTAGGGGAGATGATAAGGCTTATGTATGGGTATTAGTAATTTGGATGGATAGTATTTGAGTAAGGCAATATTTATCTCTAAGTGGGCTACACTCAAGACTGCTATGAAAATCTTAGGCATTGGTAACTTGAGATTTGATTACTTATGGTGTTGGAACATGAACTGTAGATTTTGAGGTTAGTGTAGTATAGATACTAGGACCCCCTTACAATATCATCTTAAAAAACCCCCTAATAGTCATTTAGACATTCGCAATTAGTTGTGTGGGATCTTATTATGTAGGGATCTATATTTACTCAAGATCTAGTTGAGTAAACACTTGAGACTTCAAGCTATGATTGGAATAAATATTTGAATCCACTTCATACTAAATCCATTCCTCACCCTATCTTAATGAGTGTATATTATCATTTTTTTTGGCCTCATGGTGGTACAATATGTTGAGTTTGTCTGATTCTTTTCCACATGGGTTTCCATGGCACTACTAAGATCCCACTACATATTATCTACTTTTCCTTTATTGTATGAGTCCTTATGTTTGGTCATATCTTTAAGTAAGGGTAGATTATTTTACTCATGGTTCACTATGACCATAATGAATGGTGGATATGTATTTTTTTCTCTACCTTGATATTTATTATCTACACTATGGTATTGTAAGTAAGTGATCTCTTGCTCTGTAAGGTGGTTTGGGACCATGTATGGTAATAAAAAAAGGGGCCCCGAAATTAATTCTACTCAGATTTTTTTGTTATTCTTATAATACCATCAGGTTTTTATGGGATATACTAAATCTCAAATCTCATCTAAAATCCTTGATATGTGCTTCTCATGGATGGATCAATACACTACTACGTAGAAGTATTCACATGTTTCCCATATGTGGATCTTAAAGTGGTAGATGTATAGATTATAAAATACCACATGAAACATGGATCTCATTATCACCTATTGAAGGAGTGTTAAGCACTAAAAATATAAGGTGGTGTAGATGGCATAACCTATATATAATATCATGTAAAAATTGTCACCTCCATGATAATTATTTACCTACCTAGAGAGGTTAAACATGATGATATTGCCCAAGTTTAGGCCTCATTCCCATTTAAGATGACAGTGAGAAGGGGAACCCATTAAGTTTTAATGTTTATAATATCACTCACCCCATATAATAAATTTAGTAATATCATGTTTATGTGCACATCTTCTTCAAAATTCTTGATTCTATAAGAATCAATATCTTTATTGACCTAGCAATTTGTATCCTCTACCTAGTCCTTAAAGACATAATAAATCTTGCATGTATCTATAAGAGTGTCCACAAAATATTTGTCATAGGCCATGGTTTATTTTGGGATCTTATAATACTACTTAAATTTAGGCCTAAATATACAAATTTTTTAAAGCTAACATTGGGAAACTTCATGAAATCTTTATTTCACTTAGAAGAGAGTAATAGGTTGAAAAATAGGTAAGCACATTGGAATACCTATGGTTTGGATACAACCAAATGGATCCTAAATTATTTTATGGTAATTATATAAAATTTATATTCAATCTCATCATAATTTCCCTCATCATCTAAACTTGTCTTTTGAGTATCCTTGATTTCCTGGAAAACCTCATTGTAATACTTAAACTAGGTGATGCCTTGAAAGAAAGTTGTGTCTTGATATTATAGCTCCATTATATTAATGGATGATTAAGTGGAAATTATTAACTTGTGTGAACATGGAAAAAATTTATATCAAAGGAGAAAATTTTTTATCTAAAGGAATTCAAGTGGCTAGTCTAACAAAGGGTTCTAAAAAAATTGATTTTGTAAAAAACAAATAACAGTAAACCTACATTAGTGAAGTATTATTTAATTTAAGATATTCCTATTTCCATGGATTTAGGGACTCATGTTGCATGAATTAAATAATACTTTGATGGTGCTAGTATAATATATCCATTTACAAAATTTGGCATTAATTTGATATTTTGAAAACAAGCCTCTTTTAGATTTGGTTGATGGTGATGTGACTGTTTGAGCTCTTGGATTGTGATCTTATTTTAGTCAAGTTTAATACATGTGAAGAGTTTGGAGAGCATGTGCCCATATAAACCTTGTGTAATTATGAATATATCAATGGTTTTTCATGTGTAAATAAATTATCGATGTGCTCAGGGAGTAATACAACACTTAAATGTAGTGAGGAGTTATGTGTCTTGATAGCTTTGCATACTCAATTAGCCACCTAGATGAATTATTCACACAAAAAATATTTATTGTATCAAGATTCCTAGTCTAAAATTTACACTAACCTTATCAAATCCTTATTTGACAATTTAAAACTTAAGTGTATAGAGGACATATGGCACCTCTTCATTGGTTCTAAGATCTGATGCCTCTAACATCTATGATGTGTTGGACCTCCTAGGGATATAACAAGTATAGCATCATTGAAGGGTCAAAAGACATGTGAAACTTTCTTATCACTTATGCTATCTAATATCTCTAAAAAATCTAATGTGTGAGACCTATTAGGGATATGAAAATTATAACACCTTAAGAGATTCATCACATGGTACATCCTTGTTACTTATAGGATTTAAGACCTCTAGCACGTAGGACCTCCTAAGTCTCTAGCAAGTTTGGCACGATAAGAGGGTTAAGAGATAGTGGTACCTCCTCATTAGTTTTGAAGTCTAAAGGTCCTAACATATTTAATGTGTGGGACTTCCTAGGGCTCTAAAAATTCTAACATTATATGAGAGTCAAGATAAATATGGGATCTCCTATTTGGTTTGAGGGTCTAATGACTCTAATATATATAGCATGTGGGATATCCCATGAATCTTAAAATTCTAGCATCATAGGAGGGTTAGGAGATACATGGTGTATCCTCATTAGCTCTAGGATATGATAGATCTGACACATGGGACCTCATAGGCCTCTTAAAATTCTAGTGTCATGGAAGGGTTAGGAGACACATGATTCCTCCTCATTAGTTATGGGGTCTAATGAATTTGATACTTATAAGATGTGGAACCTCGTAGGGTTCTAAAAATTCTAGAGTTGTGGGACTCATAAGGGACATAAATCACATCCTTGTTAGTTTTAATATTTGATAGGTCTAACACCTCTAACATGTGGGACCTCTTAGGTCTCTAACAAGTATTACATATTTGATGAATGGGACTTATCAAGGGAATGACACCTATTTTTTGGTTATAGGAATTGATAGATTTATCATATCTAATACATAGGAACTCTGAGGGATATAAAAAGTTTAGACCCATTGGGATGAAAAGGGACATGTGGTGCATCCTATTTGGTTTTGATATATAATAATTCTAACACCTCTAATTCTTGAGACCTCTCAAGGATGATAATTTTAAAACCTTTGATGCATGATACCTCTTGAGTCTTAAACATGTCTTTCTCTTTGGTATGGTTAAGAGACATATGCCACCTTCTCATTGGTTCTAGGGTCTAATAAATCTAACAAATCCAATGTATTGGACCTCTTACGGCTCTTAACAAGTTTGGAATTTTGGGAGTCATAAGTGATATTTAGTGTATCCTCATTAGTTTTTGGATCTAAAATTTCTAAAACCTCTAACCCATGGGACCTCTCAAGGATCTAATATGTCTAGTGCTATAGGAGGGTCAAGTAACACATTGTGTATCCTGATTAGTTTTAGGATCTGATAATTTTCACAGCTTTATGACATATAAAATCTAAATAAATCATTAAGTCATAAAAGTGTGCCACATAAGAAAGGGATGCTTATATATAAAAAACAAAAGGCTTTTCAGAGATTTTTATATCAAATTCTCAAACTACATTTCTTTAAAAATCCTATTCAAAGAAAATTCTATAGAAAAACATATCTAAAAAAATGATTAACTATGGAAATATTTTGAGAGCATAATGTGCTAATCTATTATTTAGATACATAGAGATATGAGGAGTTCGTAGATATGACAAGTATCAAATGAGAGAGCTAAAAGACAAATAACTAAGGTGCTTAAATTTTTGAATTTTGAAAAAATAGAGGTTCATTTTTCTTATTTTAAAGGGACATTTTGGTTACAAAAAATTGTTATTATGTGAGGAAAACACTACCAATGATTACAACCTAGACTATGGACCTCCATTATCGAACCATTATACCAATGGTTGGGAACTTATTTTAATAGAATAAGAGTAAGGATGAGTACTTAGGACTATTTTAGCCTATGAAATACTGTAATTAAGTTTATTCAATATATTGGTTGGGAAAAGGGTGATTTATTCTTGTAATTATCTATTAAATCTATGATCAAGTTCAAAGGTGATTCAAGTGTGTAGAACTCCTAAAAAGGTATTTACTTCTTTAAATAGGTCAGTTGAGTAAGGGAGGGATATTTCATTGTTAATATACCAACTGAGTTTCTATATCATTGATATATATATACCATTTGTCCCACTCTTGGCCTTATTCCATTTCTAGTCAGGCCAAAAATCTTGTGATGGAGATTTCCCAAATTACCCTTTCTTTGGAAGATACTTATATATTTTCTTAATTTTTAAACTTTATTTAATTGTGATGTCTATTTATTTTAATGATCCATGAGTGTTAGTATTAATTAATCCAAGGTTATTGGTTGACTCAATGATTTATTTGATACTAGACGGACCCATTTGCTCATTAAATGAATTCATATTGAACTCTTGATGTTATTTTTGAGTGTCATGATGATATATTTACTAGAATTGAAACTTTTTTTAATTCATATGCTCTAATTTCAATCAATGGATCCCTTCCCACTATATTTTATGAAATTTATTCTCCATCTATTACATAATTCAATAATATAGACCCACTTTTTCTTTTCTCTTCTTTAAATTATGTCATCAAGGCATGGCTTACCCTTGGAAGGACCAAAATTGAGGATACAAGTACAAATGATTCAATTTTAGTTTCATATTTTTTAAAGCTAGATGTTGATTTTACATCATTAAGAGAATGAGGTCTCATTATAGGATGATAGATAGACTATTGTTATATTTAAAATGGGTCAACACTAAGTGATTAAGGGAAAACCCCAAAGTGAAAAAACATAGGGAAAACCAAACATAAAGTAGGAATGAAAAATAAGAAAATCAAAATAAAAGCAAACACACAACAAAAGAAAAATAATTAACTCTAATATAGTATTTACATTACCAATTTTTTTTTCGGAGGGATATTATGATATTTCATTAGAAGGAATAGCCTATAATTTGTGCTTCAATAATTTTCCATTCACTAGTAGGTGGAGGTCATTTCGTTCAAGGTCTTTCAATCAAAACACATTCTGCATGAGCAACTTAAAGATCTGGTATGGGCCTAGAGTGGGTCAAGTTTTGAGTTATACCCTCTTTTATCATTATATTGATCTCACATAAAGATCAGGTCTAATAATTTGAATGACTTCACCTTAGCCTTTTTTAAACCATATTTTAATAGTACCCTGATGTCTACTAATGTTTTGTATAACATTTTATCATGTGTCTTCCATCTCGATGATATATAATAACATTGACTCTACCTTCCCTCTATCATCCATGTTAATTTTCATTATATTTTACATAGGTAACTTGAGGTTTCATTGGTAAAATTGATCTAAACCATACACCATCAAAAAAGGTGAACTTTTGAAAGATTACATATACCTGATGAGGTCAGCCCAAAGAACATATTTTAATAGTGAATTCCAATCTATGATCTCTTTTATATGGACTTGTTCACAAAATTAATAAAGTTATTATTGGTAGAATCTTCTAAACCATTACCTTGTAGGTATTATTTTGATGATAACCTTAGGGAAATGTCATTCTCACAAGCCCATTCAATGATATTGAGAAGCTGGCATACCAAACCATGTGGTTATGCTCTCCTCAAAGAACCTAATCATGTCTTCATCCATTATATTCTTGGTTGTCACTAATTTTTTCAATATTGTGCAATAGTTATTAGCTATAATAATTAACCTATGGCCCATTGATGAATTTGGGTTGATTAATCTTAAAAGTCAAGTCCCCATTGGATAAATGAGAATCCTTATATCACAAGATAAAGGGGAATTGCTACATGAAATAGCTTATTATAAATATTCTAAAAATGATGGCATGTGTGGAAATGATCATGTGCATCATTGATTATGGTGGGCTGTCATAGTCCTTGAAGGGTGGTCATTGCCTAGTTTATCATGGAAGATGGTCATGACCTCTCTTGCTTCTTCTTCAAATGGAAACCTGATATACATGCCTTTATAATTATTTAAATACAATACTAATTTATTCAACATGTATTAGGAAACTTGGAGCCTAAGGTGTCTTTTTTTGTATCTGATTTAGTCTTGAATGAAAATTCCCATAAACAAGAGTGTAATAAGTAGTCATACTAATTCTGATGCACCATTTTTTTAAGCATTTAATATATTAAGAGGAGGGGGGTGAATCAGTATATTATATATCTTATAAAATTTTCCCTTTATCAAATTCCACTTAATTAAACATTCAAGATATGTAATAAAACACAAACAATAAACATCACACAAGATAGAGAGAGACACCAGATATAATGTGGAGACCTAATGTGGTAAAAACCATGGATAACAATCTCAAGTATATTCATGAGAACAAACCCACATGAGCACCATACCCCTTTGCCGAGTACCACCCCAACTACAATTCATGAGCACCAACCCACAGGAGCTTTAAACCCCTTTGCCGAGCACCAACCCAGCTACTATTCATGAACACCAACCCATAGGGGCACCAACCCCTTTGCCGAGCACTAACCCATCAACAATTCATGAGCACCAACCCACAAGAGCACCAACCCATTTGTGTATAACACACACCTATCTCTCAATGTTGTTATCTCAACAAATGATAGATCAATACATCTCCTTCCTCTCTCTCACCTTTGCTCTTATAAGCTAGATATAACAAATACAAATCATATTCATCTCTCACAATTTATCTTCTAAGCTATATATTACAATATCAAATCAACCTCTCTCAACCATTGTTAAAAATGGCTTCTCAAGCCTTTATTTATAGCTTTCTAAATGACCTTTTTACTTCCCCCTTTGTGACCCTTAAATCCTCATGGAAAATGGTGCCAAACTTGTATGACCCTTCATATTCAAGCCTTTGAAAATTCATGTGGTGACCCTTCATGACTAAAAATGTCCTTCCCACTTTTGTCCTTATCTTTGGTGAATTTTAGTATTCCTCAAAGTGTCCCTTCATGATAAATTTTGCCCTTACTCTTTTGTCTTCACTTGGTGACTCTTGGTATTCCCCAAGATGACTCTTCATGGGAAAATGCATCACATCCTTCTTTTGTCTTTACCGCGTGGCTCTTCGACTTCTCTATGGGCCCTTCTTTTGTCTCATATGGAACCAAAAATATATTAATTAATATTAAATAAATATTAACTCATATTAGCCAATATATATTTATTACAAACAACATTAAATGCAATGGGGCCTTTATCACCAATAATGCTAAATCTTTGACATCAACGATAATATTTCCAACACATTTTTGATTGGTCTAATTACACCACAATGATTCTTAGATTAATTTTAGTGATCATTTGGGTAAGATATTTTCCTTATAATATATTAAAAATTTATTTTTCAAGTTCATACTCTTTTATATTGTCCATCTATGAAATCATGTGCTCTCTTAATTCTTTCTACCCAATCATTAATTTTATAGATGGGTCTAGGACATTAGCATGCACCCTATTTCTAAAAATTTAGTGCCTAAATTTATTCATAAATTTGAATAGGTAATAATTATTCTTTTACATTGTATATTACTTAAGTTTATCATCTTTTATGTTTGTGCTCATGAAGGCTATCAGGTGATCATCTTCATCTAGCTTTTAGGTGAGTACTATAGGTATGGTGTGCTCGTAAGTGAAGGAGTAAAGGTAAAAATATTTCATGTAATTTGTATTGATTAATATTGGTACGTAAATTATGGTCTCTTTTATTTCTTGTAATTTTTTCCCATCTACAAGTGTCAATTCCAAATTTTCTTCCTATTTTAAAATTACATTCAAGGGCTTGACAATCTCAGTAAAATTAGATGTGAATTTGCATATAAAGTTGATTTTACCAAAGAATGAATTTAATTACCTATTGATATTAGGAAGAGGTATTTTATAAATCACATTATCATGCTTAGGGTCAATATAGATACCTTCTTTAGTGATGACATGATTGGGGATCTTACCTTTTATGAAATTAAACATGCTCTTCTTCGAGTTGAGGGAGATATCATACCTTTTAAACCATTAAAATATTTCTAGGATATGATGGATATGAATAGACTTACAGTTCAAAAAAATTATCAAATAATCCATGTAAATAATTATGAATTTACTAGTTATACTTTTAAAATTAAATTCCAATTCTCTTTGAAAGGTGTCTCCCATATTAACGAGGCTAAATGGCATCCTCTAATAAGTATATGTGCCCCACTTGGTTATAAATTTTGGCATGGATAATTATTTGAGACTTAACTAAACATGATTATATCCTAAATATAAATCCAAATACATCATATAAGATCCACTTACCATCCAAATCACCTCATTATGGGAGGCTAAAGGGTATTTATCTATGTCAAAAGTTTGGTTTAGATTTTTGAAATTTACACAGTCTAGTTCCCCAACTCTTACTATGAATGGGAACCAAGTTGGATACCCATGTTGAGTTATATATTATTAAGATAATCCAAATTGATAGGATCTTATGAACCTTCTTGTGGATAATTAGATATAAGATTGCATTAACATGTCATTGCCTCTATCTAAAAGGTTTGTAGTTTTTAATTGAATGGGATAGTATGTGTGATCACAATCAAGTAAAAGATATTAAGGTCTCTATAGTCATAATAAATAACATATTTATATCATAAAAGTAACATTTTTATTTATTTAAAATCAGTAGGGTTAAAAATTTTACCATTATTGACATGTCAGGGCTAGTTTAGTGACCCCAAATAATCATCCTAGATCTCTAATCAAGGTGCATATATTTCTTGGGTTTGTGTGTAGACCTATCAAGGTAGAATATCATTTAAAAGGTGATAATTCCCTTTAGGATTTATTTTTATTTTAAGTTCATGATAAAAAAAATTCATAGTCCTCCTCTTTGATATCATCCCTCTACCTCAACTATAATTTGGGTCTCAAATAACTTGAGTTATTAAGGAATTATAAAATTTGGTTTTCATCCTCAAATATCTAGAAGTTATTCACATTTTATAGGACTGAGGGGAATGGGATGAGATATATAAAAAAAATTTAACCCTGATTCATCGAAGGGCATTTGGTTTAAAACAAAACTACTAATGAATCAACCACCCAGTTTTTTTCTATATGGATGGGAATGACATTGAAATCACTAAACATCTTAATAAAATCACATGCCCTACATTTTTAATTCTTCAAATAGGATAAATTACATTGGAAATTTCTAATAATTTTTTTTATTACAAGAGTAAAGTCCCTAAACACATTTAGTTTTTTGATTGTATGTCTTAAAGTGAATTGTATCCCTATAATCAAGGCTTTATATTCCACCAGGTTATTGGCATAAGGGAACTAAAATATATAAGAAACTAAATGTTTCTTCACTCATGGGTGTATGATTAGTATTCATACTCTATAAAATTTCTTATAATGGGCCCCATTAAAGTATAGAGACCATAAACCTATAAATTTAAGGTCCTTATTCACTTGGTTCTTAGCACATTTTATGGATAGAGTGTAAAATCCTATGTCAAATGATAATAAGTTTAACTTTTCAGTGGATTTTTTATACTCAGTAATCAAATGTTTCATTATAGTTTCCTTATCTACATATATTTTATTAGCCACACATATCCAAGGAAAACACGTATGTGTAAAGTTAATAGTCATGTACCCATTCATGGTCTTAGACTAATCCCTAGTAAGTAACATATATAAGCCTCTAAGATATATACTACTTGGATGTCCATAAATTAATAAACACTATGATCAAATTCAAGTTGTATATGCACATTCAAGATCTCACCTAGCACATTAACATTGGACTTATCTAATTTAACTACTTTGTCTATATTAATAGGCACCAACTAACCCATTTTTATCAAATCCCAATAGGCATGACATTTGTAAAGGCTCCCAAGTTAACTGGATAGTTATGAAGGTTATTCCAAAAAAACCTAATACAAATTAGGAAATGGGGGACCTTGATCTTATTATTATGTATGAAAACATTAGTTTATGTAGGCTTACACTTGGGTTGGACTAGTTTGTCTATTAGGGACTTTAGGAGGAGATATCTTCACTTAGTGATCTAGTCAAGCTCATGTAATGTGATGTTTACCTTGATATTCTTCATGTACTCTATTATTTTATGCCTATTTTTTATAGTAGTGAGTTGGATCTATTTAGGGGGATTGGTGTTATTATCCATTGGAGTTGGAGTATCATTTCAAGCTCTATGCTTAGGAGGGTTTACGTAATTATTATGGGAGTGGGCATGGTAAGGGGATGTTGTTGTGTCTAATTATTAAAATTTTAGTTGATATTATGGAAAATATAGAAAGCATAAACCTCATTGGTGGGTCCCATTTGGCTCATTATCCTCTTGTCTAGGTAAATCCAAGGTTTCTAGCACCATGGTTGTACTTGGGGACCTTGAATTATTAGAGGCTTCACCCTGAGTGTTGACATTATGGTGATTCAAGACCACCTCATATTATTCCATTTTCCTTTGTAATATGTCAAAGTATCTAAATAATTCAATTTAGTATAACTACCCATGTTGGGTTGTATTTTACACACAACACCAATTTCATAAGGCCAACTCATAAATGTTGATCTCAAGTAACATACTAGGTGAGGGATCTAGTTGGTTATTAATGTGATTATGGGGATGATTGTAAATTTGGTAGGTGAAATTTATGTTTAAATTATCACCACCAACACTTAAAAATTTTCTTTAGAATACTATGAATTTAGTGTTGATAATATAATGCATTGTATAACAACCAATTCATTCTTGGTAGATTCTTAGGGCATTCTTTAGACATTGTTCATAGTAGGTACTAGGGCTTGAATATGACTTAGAGGTAATAATTAATTATTTATAGTGATAAGGAAACCCAAGTAATAGTTATGACTAACATGCCTCAAGGGAAGTTGGTCTATCATAGACCCAAACATTAACATAGGAACATTTTAGTTAGTGATAAAGAGATTATCTAAGATAGGAAAGTTTGGTATAAAATTTGGGAGTGCATGTTCCATTAGGCCTTGAGGGTTAAAATATATATCCACTTTGATGGCTATGACATAGGCCATGAGTAAATCCACCACTAATAATTCTTTATGTAGGACCATGGCATTCCAATGGTATAGCCTATTTTGTACATTTCTAAGGTTATTTGGGCATCTAGATGGTATAACACAATGATTAAATTATATATTTTTTGAAACCTAGAATTAAAACTCTTAATGGGATCATTTTGTTCTATTTTAATGCATACATGTAGTTGGTATAACACACTTGGGTAAATGACTTACCCAAATTTGGCTAAGAATATGTTATTGAATTATTCTATCTTTTGATTGAGATTTTAGGTTGGTTTAGGAACCAATCATAGCTATGTCCATCAATGTGAATGGAAAATTTTTGTAGGTGGCATCCTCATATTCTACATTTATAAGCCTAAGAGTAGTTTTGTATAAGGTCACATGTTCCTTGATAGTATTCCCTACACTTTGTGTGAACCATGGGAGGTACCTCTTTGGGTTCATGCATAAGTCATGAATGTCTCTAGTAAAATTGATGTCATATCTGGTTATCCATGTCATAGGTACAACCATAGGTAAGGTCTTATTAGGTCCAAACTAAGAGGATGAACTATTTAGGAGATCAAATGTCTCATAATTATTCTAGAATTTTTGGTTATCCTATAGATTTATAAGGGGGAGATAATAAATCATCTAGGACCTACTTGAGATTTAGTTATTTTCATAGTAGGCTCAAGGTTACTCTTGTGTTGGCTAGGAGATAAAAACTTTATTAGTCAGTGAGAAAGGATAACCCTCATTCTAGAGCTAGATATTATTTAGTCCAAGATATCATTCTCCCAAATTCATGTACTAGGTTAGATGCATTGTGTGGGCTTAGGGAAAATTGGGGGAATTTCATTCTCTCACTTTAGGATTGATTCTAAGAGATTCCAGAGTATGAGCTATAGGTAGTGGGCTATATTAAATAACCTAACTAGAATAGATATCCAATTGATTAAATGCTACCACTAGAGTTTATCTTCCTATTTTATCACTGATACAAAAACTTATACACTTATAACTAAGCCTAGTTTTAGTATATTTTATTTCTATCTCTACTTTGCTTCACTTCAAAATTTATAAAAAGGGTAAAGATATATTGGAAATAAATACATTTCAAATGGAGAGAGGGTAAGGCATAAAATACATTTCTCTAAATTAGTGGAAACACAAATGCTTCTAATAACTAAAACATGACTAGATATAATTGTGGCATTTTATGCTAAGTCTCATGATAGCTCAAGCTCTAGTCACACATGAAGAAATTATGAGTAAAAATGGATAGTGTTTACTTATAGGATTATTTTAATAAATAAACTAAAAATGATATTATACTAAACTACACATAGTTATTCATAGACTTAAAATAAAGTGAAAACAACCAAAAAACCTAACTAAAGAAAAATATCATCCTAATTAATGCATAAACTCTATATAAAATCACAAATTATAGTCCTCTAGTATTAGTGTTATTCTATTTTAAATCATAAATAAAGTAGAAGAAATACATTAAAACCAAACACATTTAAACTAAAAACAAAATTTACATTAGTATGAAAATGTTCGTTAAAAATGGAGTCAACCCAAAAGAGAAAACATAGTATTATATATAAAAGAGAAGTGGGACCCTTATCTTAGTAAGATGATATCCCAATCTTGGCCATCATGGACTAAAATGGTTAAAACAAAATTACACCAAAAATATTCCCAATCCCAAATAATTAGAATAAAATTCCTAAGGCCCACTAGGAGAGAATCAAGAATAGGTTTTAGGTGGGCCACTTCCCAACTACTTTAACAAGCCTTGTTGAGCTACCAATGATTCATCAATGAGGTTGGTATCATGATTGATATTTTTCAAGTCAATAGGTGACTCCCAAAATATAATCTTTACCTAAGTGAATAGTCTCTCATGGGCCTTAAATGGGACCTCCAAGGATATTTTTAGCTCCTGAACTTGATTGATGTTTGTATTGGATCATATGGCTAACTCTAATATAGCCTTGGCTCTTGCCCCATTAGTATTATCCACATTTCTCTTCATGATATCATTAAAGTGTGTCATCTATAATCCAAAATCATATTATCCTAAAAAGTGTGATTTGGTTGAAAGATCACTGAGATGCAAACATCTTTGAAATAAATAAGGATTTGACCATTAATTTTCTCAAATGTCTCAAAGGTCACTTTGGCATTGCCTAGGCTCTTTGGAAAATATATTTACTTAGTTAGAGATCTTTAGTCACTTCCTTGAGGGATGTGAGTAATTAGGTAAGTACCACCTCCATTTTTACAATCAGACCCATGGGGAAGGTGTTACTTATTTGAGACTTTAAAATTATAGATTGTTCCTTAATATCCTCTACATCTTGTTCATGAGGTCATTTATGAGCTAAAGAACTGAGATGAGGTATTTTCCTACCCTCTATTCTCCACCTAAAATCCTCACTTTGGTGAGGGAGAAGATATCCTAATAATTCATATATACCATGGGGTTTCCATCTTGAGTGAAGGTCTATACGAGTACCCTCTTCATGCTTATAAATACATTATTGAGCTTCCAATGAATATGCAGGTCTTCATGATAGACCATCTCTACCCTATGTGTACTCAAAGACGTAATGGGCCTAACCCAAATTCATCCATGTAATGTACCCAAGGTATTGGAAGGTGGAACAAGAGTGGTGGAAGTAACTAAAGTGGAAGGTGGAACAAGAGGGGTGGAATAAACTAAATTGGAAGGTAGAGGGAAGGATAAAGGAGGAAAGAGTGGATAGGGCATTGGGAATGGGCTGTAAGATAGGGAGAGGGACAAGAGACAATGGAAGAACCACAAATGAGGAAGTTTAAAGGAAAAAATGACTTCCATTGTTCAAGATTCATTGAGACATGAGGCCAATAACACCTAAGATCTATGTATTCATGATGAATGAGTAAATTGGATGGTTAAATCCAATTACTTTGGGGACCAAGATGATGGATAGAGGAGTCTAATAAGTAGTTATATATGTTTTTAGAGGAGGTAAAAACACTTCTATGGTATAAATCACCTTATTCTTATTATTTGGCATCTTTCTTGGGTCTATTTATGTGATGGTCATAATGTCAAAAGTGACAGGTAAAATCTTAGATGAATCTTATAGAGGGTAAATGGATACTTTTGGGTTTTACTATATAGTAGGAATAGTAGGATATTCCAAATATAAGATAATTATATATTATAATATCCACTGAGAAGGTAATGATACTTAGAGGGATCATTATTATTGTGGTAATGGTGATTATAGGGGGAAATAAGAATATAATAACACTAGGAACATAGAAGGTGTTAACATGTATAATATCACTCACCCTATATAATAAGTTGAGAAATATCATGTCTATGTTCACACCTTATCATAATATCTTGATTATATATGAATATAAATCTTCTTTGTTGACCTATTGATTTAGATCTTATGACTAGTGCTTAAAGACATCATAGATTTTGTATGTCTCTTCCCATGTGTCCACAAACTCCTTGTCATAGATCATTATTTATTTTAGTATCTTATAATACTACTTAAATACATCACTGAAAATATTTTCAATTATGAATCTAGTATTGGGTGACCTCACTATAGACACCCCTTTCCAACCACATCTATGTCTAAACTAGACTTTAGATTGATTTCTATAAAACTATGCAAATTAACCCTATAAATAATCAAAACACCCAAATAAATTTTTTCATGGGATATAGATACCCATAATCATGTCAATCCATTCATATTTGGGGTATTACCTTGTATTTAATGATAACCTACCATGAATTCATCCCCAATCAGGTTGTGACCAAGCAAACTAATATTTTTTGACCAACTGAGTGGGGCACTTAGCCAACTTTTAGAAAAGATAAAAATAATAATAAAATATATTTAAGTGATTAAAATTAAGTACATAGTTTAATAATCCATGTGTAATTAATGAATATCAAAAATTAAAAAGTCAAACATGTAAAATATCAAGCCTCTCTATCATTACTTTTGTGAGTTACCAAGAACTCAAAAATTATCTAACAAATATATGAAGATATGAGTCATGTTTATTAATTGGATAATATTAATTAAATTTTTTACTCAAGATCCACCACACATTTAATTTATAATCTAAAGGAAATAATTTATTTTCCTAACCTATAAATAATAGATCCCTCACTCTCTTTAGACAAGATCTCAAGTAAAAGTTATAATGCTAAATTGTTAAGAGATAACTTCACATGCCAAGCCAATATAATCCAACTGTGAACAAGGAGAGATTTTGCCCACAAGGAAAATGCATTGACAAAAAGACTCCATTACACACATAATTCAAGAAATCCAATTGCACAACAAGTGAATTTAGAGCTATAATGAGGGTAAAAGGAAGTTTTTATTTTGTTTTCTAGTTGAATTTTGATTTATTCTTGTTATTTATACTCCCCCAAGTATTTAGGCTTTGGAATTATTTGTATTCTATTTGATTTTGATGTTTATTATACTAACAAGTGACTAATTTAACCCTTTGGATTATTATGATACATAATTGAATGCTTATTGGGACCACACACCCCAAAAGCACTAAGGGAGTAATATTGGACTTTTAGAATCTAAGAAAATCTTGTTTTAAACCTTCTTTTTACATTTTTATCTAATTTTTTATGTGTTTTTGATTGATTTAATTTTGGAGGCTTCACTAGTTTTCTTATGCCTAGCTATTAGATTTATTTTTAGGAAATAGTAACTGCACTACTCGATCGCTCAACTGTACTACTTGAATAATTGAATCTATTGCTCAATTTTTCATCAATTTATAAGAAAACTTGATAGCATTATTGTCACATAACAACATCACTATCATTTAATGGCTTCTATTTCTATATAATACCATCACTATCATTTGATATATTTTACCATTGCCCAATACCATCACCATCATTCAATAAATTTGACCACCATCACCATTGTTTGATAGCTTATACTACCTTCCAACACCATCACCATTATTTGATAACTTATACCATTGTCCAACACCATCACCAGCATTCGAAAGCTTCTACCATCACCATAATTTGATAGCTTCTACCACCATCCAACATTACCACCATCATCCAATAGCTTTTGCCTTAACCCAACACCATCATCATCAGCTGATAACTTCTACTTTTAGACACCTAAAATTGGCCACCAAAGGATTCATACCATAATTTAGACTAATTCTTACCAAAATTTGAAAATTTATCCTAATAATCACTAAACGTCTCATATTTGGCTTCATAAAATACAATTTGGCTTATAAATCAGTTAAATGGGACAAATGTGCACCATCTAATTAATTCAAATCTTGAAAAATGTTTAAAAATCCTAAACAAGATTAATCATCATGCAAAACCAAATCAAATGCCTAAATTGAATTAACCATGAGTAATTAAATGAATTATCAAAAATGAAATTAAAAAATCAAAGAATATCCTAAGAATTCATAATTAATTTTTTGTGAGTTATCTAATATACCAAAAAATATCAAACATGCCTATTCATTATTAATAATGAATGTTTGACACATCTTAATTCTACTAGGGTTAATTAACTCACAAAGGTTAGGTTTTAACCCATTTCAAGCTCTAACTACACTTTAACTCACCTTGGGTTGGGGTTAGTTTCTAAACCTATAATACAATAATTTTACTCTTCATTTGGAGAGCTCAGACATAGTAATGTTGTAATTATGGTTTTATGACATGATTAAAATATATAGAGTTATAATTCCAAAATTTTGAATCACAAGCCAAGCTATCAAGACATCAAGATACATCAATCAAACATGAGCCAAACAATGGTACCAATGGGAGAAAGAGCCACACAACTCCATTTTCTAAAGACATCTTGAGCATAAGCCAAGAAAACCAATGAAGAAATCACTTAGAAAATTTGAGGAAGGTAAGAAAGGTTGTTTTTATTACATTATAGTTTTGATTTATTAATTATTTTTCTTAAATAAGTTCCCTCTTTTGATCTATGTAAGATTGTGTTATGCATGTTAGTGTGTTTCTTTTCATTTTTATTTCATTTTGAAGATAACCCATGATCTAACTACCCTTTTTATATTCCTTGATCACAAATGACATGTCTGGTGGGATAACAAACATCCCAAATAGTAAGGAGATGAGGATGAAACTCATAAATTGACTAAATAATGCTTGAATGTCATCAAAATTGTTGTTTCATCTTTGCTTTTTCAATATTTTTAATTCTTTAATTTATTTGGATCTACACAAAGACTAATATTAGTTAGGACTAACTGACATTGGTTTAGAGTGATCATTATCAGTTTTGACCAACCAAGATCAGTTATGTGTAACCATCATTGGTCAGTATGTAGGGTGAAACAAGGTTTATAAAAATTACATTTTGAATCTTTCTAACATTCCAAACTGATGTTTCTTATTTTTAGTGGAATTTGAACTCTTTGTGTAATCCCTATATTGTACATTTTTTTGATTTTTTGGCTAACCATTGACTAACCTAACCTTTTTCATCTTATGTGGTTTTTCCTTTACATTCACAAGCTGACTGACATCAGTCTTAATTGATTAGCATTGATCTTTTACTGCTATCATTGGTTCTCTTTGAGAATGACTAAAATTTATTGCCTTAGAACTAACATTGGTCATGTTTGATTGATCATGGTCATTGTGTTTTCAAAAATAAAAACCTAACATATAATTTTTCAAAGATCATTTGATCAACATTAAAAGTGCTTCTAAGTAGGAGGAAGCCATCTAAAAATTATAGGTCTAGGCCATGATTTGAACATAAATTTGCAAGTTTTTGTTAAAGAACATTTCATTTTGGGCTTTTAAAAATAATTAGCTAAGTCACTCACACTTCATTTTGGTGTTAAAATGAACATGTTAAGTCTTGCACATTTGATCTTTGGTGCTTAAAATGAGTTAAGATTGCTAATGTTTTCAAAACACTTATTTGTCAGTGATTAAAAAAAATGTTTAAGTCTTGAACACTTATTTTTTGTATTTAAAAATAAACTTAGACTAAATCTTTAACATTTGTGTTTTGGGTTTAAAATGAACTAGGTGGTTTTGCTTAAGTTGTGTTATCCAATTATTTCAAACTTTTGCACTTTAGCCAAGGGGACAACTAAACAACATCATCAAATTTTAATTTGGTTCCTAAAAATCAATATTTAATCATAATTACTTGCAAACTATATATTTATTATGTAATTTTTCAAAAATAATAGTGCATGTATGATCTTCCCCCATCTCGTATATGGAACTTAGGTGATAAAAAATGTATTTTCATTGCATTTTGTGCCTTTTCCAAGGTGTGGAAATAAAGTTTCTTGGGCTCTCCCCAAAACCCATGTGGTCTTGGGTGATCTAAAAGTAACTATAAAGTCTTTAAACTAGTCATTTATTTTCATGCCATTTTGTCTCGTGAAGGGGATGTCATTACCTCTCACAAGTTATCTTTGGAATCATTGATGTGGGACTTCATATCTTAGTAGTGTTTTAACCTTGCTCCATAATGGGGTATACAAATTAGGGTATGCATACTATGAAAGATAGGGGGTTGAGTGGCTAACCTCTCCTTTTATGATAAGTTAATTGGTATGGACTCAATTTATGTGATGCTTCTCTTGTATTATACATAATTGGGATCAATATAGATAGTTGTAACATGACATTACTCTATTATTTAAGGAGGTGTTATGTCATCCGTTTGATACCTTGATTTAAATTTAAAACTCTTTGTATCAAAAATGTTGTATGTGTCACTTGATTGAGATGGGAATGTTACACTGCCTAAATCAATTCAAGTTTTGAGCTTTATAAGTCTTTAAAATGAAATAGTGTTTATACCTTTTGAGAACACTAACACTATTACGTTGCTCAAATTATTTCAAGACTTGTCTTGTCTTGTATCTAAGTTTCACATTTTGAAACCAAAGCATGTGTCTTGTGTGATATTTGTTTTAGTACAGTCATGTATTTAAAATTTACCTATTTTGTTAGTCAACTATATCCTAAGTTTTTTTAAATTGAGTTTTCAATTAAATTTTTACAAGTTTAGATCCAAATATTGATTGATTTCTATTTAGGCCTCATTTCATTGGGATCGATACATAAATATTTCTATTTGGTTTATGTAACTTAGGTTAATTGATTAACCAAACTCAAAAACTATATTATTTGTGCCTTTTTTTAATAGAATTAGTCTATCTTCAAATATCTCTTGTTTAGTACCTTATACCAAGTTGATCTCATTTATGTCTAGAATCAAGTGTCTTGTTTATGTCAAAGTGTTCCAAGTTTGTTAGATTAGAAATCATCCTTTTATTTCAGGTCTAGATTTTGACACTAAGTTTGGCCAAGAGTCCTAGCATATGACTTGTTTTGAGCCTAGATTTTGACATTGCATTTGGCCAAAAGACCTATCAAAATTTCCCTTTCCTAGTTTAGACCTATTTATAACATCTTTGGACCTAGAGTTTGGTATCTTATTTCTAGTTCATTTTACTTGACCTTGTTTATCTAAGACATTTAACATTAGAAATTTGATGTTTTACTATTTTTAACAAGTCTTTACATAGACAATTTTGGAGATATAGAACCCCTAGACAAATTTATACCCTGTTTGAACCATTTGTAATTTGGACATTATTTTTAAGAGTTTGTATAACTCTAGACCTTTTCTGGTGCATTATCATTGACATCGATATGTATAGATACACTTATGTTAAAGTCACATTCAATCCAAGTTATGATATAATGGCCACATGAAATGACTTTTATTGAGACCCCTAGTGGGATAATTTTGTTTGTGATATAGATTCATATCCTCCTTACAACCCTCAATCTAGGGAAAAAGCAAAGATCCTCAAGATCCTCCTTACTATCTAACTATAATATAATTATTATGAAAATTGACCATAATCATTCTCTATATGGGCAAGAAGTGGCTTGTGACATATATTCTTATCCTCCTTACAATACTCAATATGCGTAATAAAGTGACTTAATTTGAGACCCCTAATAGGATTATATTGTTTGCGAGGAGGAATTTTTTCAACACCCTTATCAAGATGATCTTTTTTTGGAGATAGATTCATACCCTCCTTACAATACTCAATATGGGGAACAAAGTCCAGATCCACAAGATGACTTTGTTGAAGACCCTTATGAAGATGATGTTGTTTAGTAAATAGATTATTATTCACCTTACAATACTCAATCTAGAGAATAAAGCTATGTTTCAGATTTAGTGATCCATTCTTCTAGCTAATTGATGTATTATACTTTCCATTTCATAACCACTCATTCCCCCACCTATACCATTAACCCTCCTTTAGATTATGCAATATACCAAGCTCCATAATGTCTAAGTACTACCATTTCTATTCTAAGACCTCATCCTTTAGCTTGTGTAATCAACCAAGATCCATAATTCCCTACCATTTCTATTTTAGGACCTCATATTTGGCTTATGTGAGAAATCAAGATCCATGATTCCCTACCATTTTCATTTTAGGAACTCATCCTTTGGCTTATGTGAGTAATAAAGATCCATAATTCCATTTAATTTTTCCAATACCTCATCCTTTGGATTGTGAGAGAAATGAATCTCCACGATGCCTTACCATTTCTATTTAGGACCTAATCCTTGGGTTTGTGTGAGAAATCAATATCCATAACACCCTTTCATTTTATAAGGACCTCATCCTTTGGCTTATATGATCAATCAAGCTCCATGATGACCTACTATTACCCTTCTAAGACTTCATCCTTTGGCTTATGTGCTCAATCAAGCTCTAAAATGCCCTCTCATTATATAATCATTAATCGTTATTTAACTATTACCATCCATTTTTCACTTTATAAAACCCCAACTAAATGTCCAACCCAAATTGATCTAATAAATACCTCTCCAATTAAACCAATAATTTGAGGACAAAGTTGTATTAAAAATTAGTATTTTATAATTGATTTTAAAACAAGGCCAAGAAAACCAACCAATCCATGATGTTTTTGTTGAACCAACCATTTGCGATAAGTCAACCTACAATGAGTCACCTTTCAATCCTATAGTTGTCATCAAGGGTTATCACTCTGATGAACCAGTCTTTATTGAGTCACTTCTTAATGATTATAATTTCTTTTGGGAAAATAATTACCTTGACCCTATACCTATTTATAAGAAACCTCCCCTTGATAAGCCACTCTTTGAGGAGTTATATATTAACATTTTTATCATTATTGAGGAGTCTCACTTTGACAAACCAATCTCTATAGATCCCACCATGCCATCATAGGCCATTACTTATCCAATACCAATCATTCAATAAGACATCATTATAGAAACATCCACACTAGATGAAAAATCAAAATTAGACTCAAGTTTTATTTAAGAACTAACATCATATTTAGCATTAGAAGAAGAATCAACATCAGTTTTAACATTGGATTCATAGTCCTTTGAGATGGAATCAAATTTAGAATCAAAATATGTTCATGGCTATTACAATATTGGTTATGCATGCCTTGTAGATTGATTTGAATATATTTTTTATCCTTCTATCATTTTTTATTAAGATTACTTCAATTTTGAGACAAGTTCTCCTAATATATTCTAAAAGGATTGTGTGACCCCACCCGTTCCATTACCACCAACCAACATAGCCATTATTTTGACATTCCACCTCTTATAAGTGTCAATTAGGACTGATAGAATCACAACTTGTTGAACTACATCCATGAATGTATATCATTTAAAGAACATTATCAAAGACCAAATTCATGTAGAAAAGAACCATCTCATAGTAAAACATTTTCAAAGGTGCTAGGGGATAATCAAAGTCCAAACTAAGCATCTTCTAGTGAAACCTTTCCAGAGGCACTAAAAGACAATCAAAGTCTAAAGTCGACATTCCTTAGTGAAATATTATCAAAGGTGATATGAGACAATCAAGATAGCTTCATAGGTGAAAACCTCATTGAGGTACCAATAGCTGATCACAATAATCCCTCACTAGTTGATGAAGATACATTCAAAGATAAAATCAATATAGCTTCCAATCTACAACCTAGTTAAATGGTAACTACTATTAGGCCAACATAATAAAAAAAAAATTGTGGTCTTATCAAGAACATATTCAAAAGTATTTAGACCCACCACATCCAAAGTTATGTTGAATGTAGAATCAATAGTATTATTAGTTCCCAAAAACCTTGATCTTTATTTTCTCCCAACCATTACACATCCCATTATCATCCACCATTCCATTTACCAATCAAACCTATCATCCAACATTTATCCCATTTATCATCCTTGACCACACTTTCCTTTATAGAGGATACAAATATACCTTGCCTCAACATTTGAAGGAAATAAAGTCAATGACAAATGAGGATCACAATAACATCATTTGCATCTAAATCTTTAGCCAATTCTTGATAGAACAACTATTTAAAAGAGGTGTGGACTAGCAAGTTACATGATTAACTATTCTAGTTGTATCATTTGTTGATTAAGATGTGCATATCCAAATCAATATGAATAATAAGATCATTTACCACACCCAAGCCAACAACATGTACCATACCATTTTTATTTACCATATATTGGCCATTTGTCATGTACCTTGTTTTCAATTTGTCATTCTTCTTGCCATTGTTTCAGACCAAATCCAATTCCCTCACCTTACCACTTGAGGGAAACCTTATACCATTCTACTATTTTAACATTCTATCATTTTGTCATTCCACCATTTCATTCTACCATACCTTTTCTATCAACCAACATGTTTTGAACCTCCCTACCTAGCCCATTTGACCTTGGTTTATCCATTGGTTTGGATTTCAACATGAAGATTCATATTAGTTTTAGAAATTATTTCAATAATTCTATATAGAGGCCATATTTTGGAGTAGTATGACATAAGTTTTGGTAGTTACATCCTTCATTTCTTGTTTTTTTCTATATCATGCCTTATTTTTGTGGGCCTGATTGTAACAACCTTTGAGTAAATTAGTGTCTCATTGATCTTGATACTAATTATAAATACCTATGGCCAAATTAGTATAATTTATAAATGAAATTATTTCCTCATTATAACCACCTATAGGTAAACTATGGGAAACACTTGTTTATTTTTCCTTGACATACCAACTTTCCATTCCTATGCCATTATACTGACTATGCCTATTTTATTTGAATTGGCTAATACACTAGTCAGATTCCTCTACTGTAAGGTGGAAATAATATGACCTAAGACCATTTTAGGAATATTTGGGCCATGATAAATTATCTTATAGATCAAGTCAATCCCCCTTTGTCGGATGATCTTGCCTTTTTGTGAGAAACCTAAGCTACCCTCTCACTATTGTATGAGCTTGGATTGTTTAGTGTCTCATAATTCTCGATTGAGTTGATATGCTCCAAATTTTATAAAAACATTTATAAAAACCAAAAAAAATTATCACTTCCTTGGATTAAGGATTTTGGGAACCCTTACTAATTCATAATAAACCACTTGTCATTTAATTTTATCATCCTTTTTGGCCTTTTATCCCATACTCTTTCCAATTTATGAGCTCATTATTATTATTCTATCACATCCATCTTGTTCTCTTTTTCATCATTTTTCTTCTATAGCATATCTTGGGAGAACTACATTTGGCCTAAAGTTTTTGTTAGATATTACATCTATAGAACTATTTAGGCAACATCCACTTGCCTAGTGGATATGGAGATAGCTTGGCCACCCAATTATTTTTATTTTATTCCCCCATTTTTTTGTTTGTTTCATTATCTCTTCTAGTCTAGGGGTAATGTTATTCATATTATTTGTCACATTATTTATATTAACATTATGATTAGCCATTTTTTATTTGTTTGCTGTTTGACTTTGTTCTATTCATATTTTGTTTGTTTGTTTATTTATGTGTCTATTTGTTTGATTTAAGTATTGTTAACTTGATTCAATCCACATGCATTCATTATGTGATTCCTTATACATTATTCTTGAATCCATCCATATTCATATGTCAGCACTATCATCATGGTTTTTATCATTGGTGTATTGTTTTTGAGTGAGTATTAGATCAAGAGTTAGTCCTTATGTATATTTTATCCAAGTATAATGGTGTTCTATCATGATGAAAACCATCATATGCTATAATAAAAACCAAATTTAAGGAGTTTACATGGAAAATACAATAAAAATATCTCCTTGGAACTAGTACCAGCACTAGTAACATTCCCAATCTAATCCAAATCATATCCCAAATAGAGTAATTAAATAGTGAAATAATTTTCCTCACCAGTTTGAACAAGAATCTACCTACTATTAGGCTACCTAATTCATCTTATCCTCTCTATTAATTTATCATCATCATCATGCTTTCCATCATAATGTTTACCACTATCGAGACATAATGATTATGACCACCTTAAGGTAAATCATTTTATACCATCAGACTTGCATTGCTAATGATTATAATCACCTTTCGAAAAATCATTGGGTTTATATCAATTTGAGGGTTAATGTTTCTAACTAACTTTGGGATAATCATTCACTTTCATCTACCCACTAGGGGCATGTTTTTATCCTCTCAATGATTATAAGTAAATTTACGAAAATGATTATTTTCCCCTTTAATTGATCATAAAAATCTTTGGACAAATTAGTCTCTTATTACCCTAAGCCTTTTTTGATGACTATAACCACCTTTGGGAAAATCAACACCTCTTTTAGTCCCACCTATGTTAATTATTATAACAACCTATGGGAAAATCATCTTGTTTGTTTGCTCTAACTAGGGTAGCTCCATATTTCATTGATTATAAATACTTGTGGGATAATTAGTTCATTCTAACCCATCATTTTCATCTTTTAGTCCACTCATTTCCTTCTTTTGCAGTACCATTTACCAATCCCCTTTTTCCAACTGCTCCTTTTAGGGAGCACCTACAGTTCATCCATTGCTATAGAAGGTTATAAGCACACATGAATTTTTTATTCTTTGAGAAGATGTTATGATACTTATAGCTTAAATACCTTCCTAAATAGGGGAAAACTATAGACACCCAAAATTGGCCACCAAAGGCTTCATACCAGACTTTAGATTGATTTTTACCAACCTTTGAAAATATATCCTAAGAATCACTAAACATATCAAATTTGCCTTCATAAAATATAATTTGGCTTATAAATTAATTAAATGGGACAAATGCACACCATGCAATTAATTTAAATCTTGAAAATTGTCCAAAAATCCTAAACAATATTAATTAACATGCAAAACCAAATCAAATGCCTATATTGAATTAACCATGAATAATTAAATGAGTTATCAAAAAGAAAATTCAAAAATCAAATAATATCCTTTAAATTCAAAATTACCTTTTATTGAGTTGTCAAATATCCTAAAATATCTCAAACATGCTTATTCATTACTAATCATGACCATTTGACACCTTTTAAGTCTATTTGGGTTAATTAACTCACAAATGTTAGGTTTGAACCCATTCCAGGATATAACTGCACCTTAAGTCACCTTGGGTTGGAGTTAGTTACTAAATATATAAATACAAGCATTTGCCTCATCATTTGGATAGATTGGACATAATTATGTTATAATGATGGTTTTATAACAAGATTGAAATATATAGAGTTATAATGCCAAAATTGTGAATCACAAGCCAAACCATAAAGGCATCAAGCTACATCAAGCAAGCATGAGAAAAACCACAGTGCCAAGGGAAGAAGGATCCACACAACGCCATTTTCTAAAGAACTCTTGAGCATAAGCCAAGAAAGCCAATGAATAAATCTCTTGGATCATTCAAGGAAGGTAATAAAGGTTATTTTTCTTGCATTTTAGTTATGCTTTATCAATTGGTTTTATTAACTAAGCTCCCCCATTTTGATCTAGGCAATATTAGTGTTATGTATTCTAATGTGCTTCCTTTCATTTTGATGTCAAATAAAACCATTACTATCAATCAAAAGTTAATAATGCCACTTGATAATGTTGTTTTTGATTGATAGTTTTTATCATTTATTGACACCTATCATTACTTAACAACCATCACCATTATCTGGCACCATCATTGTCACCTGATGCCATATACCATCACCTAACACCTTATATTATTGCCTGAGAGTTCCTACCACCTCTAAACACATTATATCATTTTTAGACACCATAACCATCATTTAACATTTTCTCCATCACCTTACACCATCACCATCACCCAAAAATATATATGATCATCTAAAACCTTTTATCATTTCTTATCAAATTGTGTTATCGCTTGACACCTTTTATATTACCCAACAATTTTTTTTATCATCTGACCACATCACCATCAGCTAACAACTTCTACCATATGTCAAAAATTTGAGAACTTCAAAGGTGAAAGAATTTTTTGGACTAGCCCTTTTAAACAAATAAAAGTGAATCCCCTAACATTTATTGGAGGAACTAAGTCAAAGGGAGATGTTTTAAACACTTAAAATTTTATTCACACTTGTCTTTTTAGTGTTTAAAAATAAATTAAGAACTTTCTTTTTTCATTTTTCAATGTTATAAGTGAAAACACTTAAAAGGGCCAAAATTCACTTCATATTTAATTTAGTTTTTTAAAAAGAACAAAAAAATTAGATTAGGGTTCCTAAGAGATATATGTTTTTTTGGAAAATTACTTAGTTTATTTTCCTATATTAGGTTTTTGGAAATATTTCATGTGTATACTTGCCCCCCATCCCATTTAGGGAACTTGGGTTATCAAAAGTGCATCATTTTTTCTTATTTGGTTAAGTAATAGAAGTGAATAAAAGCTATGTATGCTCTCCCCAATATCTGAGTGACTTGGGTGACTCAAAAATGACCCTAAATTTCTTTTATTTTCATTTATTTATTTTTTAGAATTGGATTATGAATGGGAGTTCATAGCCTCCTCACAAGTTATATAAGAGGACTTTGACCTAGGGTTTCATCTCTTGGCACTATTATAACCCCACTCCATGATGGGGTATATAAATTATGAAAGTATTGGATGGGATAGTTATGATTGGTTAGCCTGACTAATCTAGTAGGCACTCAAATCTTGCACATACTAGACATCAAAATTCACTAAGTACATAGATGAATTTATTATGCAAAATACTAGGACATTGCATAACAATATAGGTGGTAACCATCTAATTTATGTGGTAATCCCTTAAATTATCTTCACTTGTGTAAGACCTGGACATTCAAAAATTATAGATTTATATCAACCCTAGTTACAATGAAATATACAAAAAAATGTCAAGTTTATTTGGCACTCTTAGTTAGTGCCATGTATTAATGCTTTAGATATAGAGCGGGGCCTAAAAAATCTATCTACATGCACTCTTATTTTTATATTAAGAATTAATTCCTCTTGAACTTTGATATATCATTTTAAAATTTGGAAGATTATATGCAACCTTGTCAATTTTTAGGGTAGGACATGTACTTAGATACTTTTATTATTATTTTACTTATATTTGTTATAGGGTCTAAAATTAATTTTTGTGTCAAAACACGTCCAAAACTAAGTTAAGAATTTAAGAATAAAAAACATGTTTCTACCAATATTTTGAGTCAATAAATGTTACATTGTCAAATATATTACAAACATTTGCCTTAGAGATTTTTAAAAACCACTTTTTGTGCCTTTAGTCAAAGAGACATTATTACACTACCAAATTTGTTCCAAAATATTTATCTTTATTTAATACCAAGTCAAAAATTATTTTTATGTCATTGTTGTAAAAGGTGTCTTTTATGCTTCCTATTTGAGTCTAGGCCATTATTTATTTGAATATCCAAGTCTTTCAAAATATCATTTTAAATCTATATTTTGAAGTCCAGATCTTAAACAATCAGCTTACACTTGAGTCCTATTTAAAACTTGGACTTTAGTGTTCCACCTTTCTATTTTTAGATTATACAACTTGGATGGATTTTTAGTTTGATTTTTAAATACCATTTCCTAGAGACCAAATTTTCCATTTGTTTCAAATCAGGATCCTTAGACTTAAGAGTGTTACAAAATTTGTAGCTTAGATCAATTTTATTTCCAAATACCTAGTTAAGAGTTTGTTTTTAAGACTTTTTTCACTTTGCCTAGATAAGGTGTGTCAAAGCATTTACCTGAAAGTTAAATTTTGAAGCTCTTACCTTGATCCATTTGTTCCCAAGTCTAGATTTATGACATTGACCAAAGAGCTAACATCATTTTTGTGTTTTAGACCTAGTTTGTTCATTTCCAAGTCTAGATTTGTGATGTTGGGAATAAGACCTATCACCTTTTGTTTTATCAAACCTAGATGAAATTTTTTCTAAGCACCTTATCAGAACTAATTTCCTAGACCTTAGGTTTTTTTGCATAATTCAAGTCTCACATTCCCCATTACAAGATTTGAGTTTGTTTAGAACATGTGCCAAGTTCAATATCCAAATTAACAACATTCATAGCTAGACCTTTTCAAAAAATCAAGCATTACAACCACCTTTCAGAGTCATGCCAAGTGAGGATTTATTTTTGAACCCACATTCTAATCTAATTAGAGTCATTTTTTTATCCCACTTAGACCATGCCAATTCAATACCTTTCATTACCTAGAATTAGACCATGCCAGTCAAACCCATTATAATTATAGAAACTGAGTTCACTCTTTTTTGGTTTAGTTTCTTATCAAGTACCAACCCTTTTTGGGCTAATTTCTAATTTCTAAATGATATTGTTGGTGTCCTAGATTGCACCTTAGCTGAGAAGGGGATTGTTCAAGTACTCCTACTCAAACCTAGTCCAACATGAGAATGACCCTAGGTTATGGGTCACTTAATCTTAGGTCAGACCTCTAGAGAAAGCTGACTTCTTTTTGGGTCTATCACCTATACTAAGTCTAAACTAGCTTTTTATTAGGAAAAGGGGAGGGGGATTAGCAAAAATTCATAGAGCATGAAAAAATGAGATGATGTACCAAGAATTTTGATCCTTATAATTACATAATACACTTTATAAGATGCCTTCAAGACTACTAAACATCACTTCATTCACTCTTTGATCATCTTCCACATATGTATTTCATAATAAGCATTAACTAGCTATCAACCTAACATGGGAGGGCAGTTGTCAACTTATACACTGACCAACCTACTATATTTTCACTTAGAATGACCTATGAGAACTATTAGAACACTTCATGAAGGTGAGAAAACTAAGAAAGAGGCAATGAAAACATATATTCACTTAACCACATAAATGAACTCATGAAACACACTTCGATTCAACTTGAAAATGGAGGAATTTAGTTTATTATTGCATCAAATAAGTTTTATAGTACAAATATTGGAAAATTATAGTCATGCCAAAGAGATGGATAATTTTCAAGGCTTAGAAGCTTGTATTATAGTAGAATGGGATGAGAGAGATGGGGATCATGCATAAAAGGATGGATAAGGGAGCATAATGATCAATATTTCTAATCATTTTACCATTGATGCCATTAGAAAACATCATAATGTATAATAATACTTATATAAAATGGATACAACAACCATATCAATCCTTTTTCAATCTATCTCTAGCCTGCATTGATGTTCATTATAGTTATAATGGTGGGATCAAGTTGTTTTAAAGTAGAATTACAACATCAAAGTAGTTATAATAGCTAGATCAATCTATTATGATTTTATTTGACATTTATTTCTCCCTATTGGTTTATTTTAGCATATAAAAAAGGGCACAATAAGTTTCAAGAAAACCTTGCCAATAGCTTATCCATGATGCTAGTTCTAGGAATGAACCCTTTAAAACTGATGTGTCTGGCTCTATGGCATCCCTTTGAAATATTTATTATATTTTAATCTTAGGTTTCATTTTCTCTCCATTTAAAGTCCCTAAATTTCAAATTTTAATATCAACCACTGATCTTATCTAGGATTCTCATATTATGCCAAGTGTTATCTCCCCATTCATTTTATAAGATCCTACTAAATCTTTGACTTCTTTCTCAACATTTCTCTACTTCAACACAAATGAATATGATCCATAGATATTCTACTAGATTATTATGATTGAGACAATTTTCACCCATGCATATTTTTTTGAGATTCAATTACTTTTTGACCCATCTCTCATCATTGATCTATTTTTGTACACTTAATCTCACACCATTGATCTATTTAGGCCCACTGACTCTGTCAGTCATCGTGCATCATTATATCTCTATATGGGCACCCAAGATTTTACCACTTACCAAATTCATGATTATGTTGATATTTTGACTTGATGCTCACTATTGATCTTTGATCACATAATTAAACATGCACCATATATATATTTGGGCCCCTTGACATCACTGATTGCCTACTCACTATTGGATTTGATCTTAGCTTCCTAGATTTGGACACTTGTTAGCTGCAAATTCACCCTTGCAATATTTTAATTGAAATAGGTACTTGCTACAAATTTAACTTGACATCCTTACATGTGTCTTAATTTTAAAGTCTAACCTTGAAGCTTTATATATTGAGATAGAAAATACATCAATTTATGAAATTTGCAGAGGATGATCTAGGCATGAATTACATTGATATTATGTGATCCTTTAGTGTTGAGAGGCTTCTTGAGCATACTTATAGAATACATAATCATATTGGTCTATTCATTTCTTTATGATGTGTTTATGATAATCTATTTCCTTAAGATCATCAAATTCACAATTTAAGCTTGCTTAAAGTGTTTCAAAATCTTGAAAATGTTTAGTGATCTTCTCCTAAAGCCTATTTTCTCCTTACACCATTAGATCACCCTTAAATCAAGATTATACTTAGATTCAAACCATATTTAG
Source organism: Torreya grandis (assembly GCA_037957365.1). NCBI lineage: Eukaryota > Viridiplantae > Streptophyta > Pinopsida > Cupressales > Taxaceae > Torreya > Torreya grandis. The sequence goes on along the minus strand of JARHVA010004363.1, from coordinate 1,114,685 downwards.
TGAAAATCTTATTATATGGGCCAAATTCGGCCAACATATTTAATGACTCAACTAGGAAGCATGCCTGCTATGCTTGAGAACTCAAACCATTTACATGACTCTTAGATTCACCAATAATGATGAATCTGATCCATGACTGCAAGAAACCTTTTAACTTTCAAAGATAATGAATTCCACCAAAATAGGTAAGGAAAAAAATAAAATAGGGAATCTAACTAAAAAAATAAAAATCAAACAAAATAATGTGCTAGGACAACACTTGGAGGAAAACCAAAACACACTAACAATGTACAAGGGACTAAACCTTCAATAGCAATGTTTCAAGTGTATCCCATTAACAAAGAGAGGAAGCTCCTTTCCATCCACATTTTCAAGTTAGAGGACATTATGGGATTTGTAGTTATACATTGTGTATGGACCACTCCAAAGAGAGTGAAACTTTGTATGCCTTCCTAGCTTCACTTTATCCTCATCCCAATTAAGGACCAAATCTACTTCCTTGAAACCTCATGAAGAAGCTCCTTTGTCAAAGGATCTCTTCACTTTTGATTGATGGATTTCCTTGGCTAGTATGGATAGATGTCTTATCTCTTCCAAATCCATAAGCTTAACTATATGATCTCCATAGGTTTATTCTCCAACAACTCAAGTTGATGCATCAATTTTAAGGCAAGAAATTTAAGAGAAATAGGTAGTATTTATTCCTTACCATATACCATCTTGTAGGGAGAGTTGGATATTGAATTTTTTAGATGATCCTATCATCCCATATATTTTTCTTTAATTTGAGATGACATGACCTCTGATTATATTTAATTATTCTTCTTATGATCTTCAATAAGTTCTTATTAGTGGACTTAGCAAGACCATTTCCTTGGAGGGAGTAGTTTGTTAAAGTGTTGAGATAAATCCCATGTTGAAAGACCCATAAATTGATCTTAGTCCCCAAAAATTCCATAGAACTTTTAGAAATAATAGTTGAAGGGACCCCAAACCTAGTAAGTAGACCTTCATATAAATCTAGAACATTGGTCTCATTTACTTCCTTCAATGCCACTGCTTCTATCAATCTTGTGCAGTAATTTGTGGTAGTTAGTATCTATTTATGCCCTGAGCTTAAAGGGGGGTTAATGAGGCCAATAAAGTCTGATCCCCATTGTACAAAGGGATGATCTAATGAAATTGGTTGGAGAGGTAAGGCTACAAGTTTTACCTTTCCTATCAACATAATATATTATCTAGATTTCCTAACCCATGCAAGATAGTCACCAAATAAGCTTTGCCAATAATACCCACCACTTATGATATTTTGGGCTATGTTCCTTTATGAATAATGACCTCCACCATGTCCATCATGAAAATCTTCAGGTATCATTTCCTTTTGATGTTGTTTAATGTATCTTAACAACATGCTATTGATATCTTTCTTGAACAAAACACCATCAACAAGAAGAAATAGAATGGATTACAATCTAAAATATCTTCTTTTTTGAGTTAGGTGAGAGGGATAAAGACCATCTTGGAGATATCTTACCAAATCTTGATACTAACTATAATGTGAGGTATGATTAGCTACAAATTTCTCATCAATTGACACCATAACCACCTCATTAGCTTCTTGTAAGTCTTGTGCTAGATGTGCACAAAGCCCTTTGCCTCTAATAAAATTTGTGAATTTGATCTCCACATTATACTCCATTGCCTTTGTTATCCAAATAGCTCTTTTCTCACTTATGTCCTTATTCAAGACAAATTCCTTGACACTTGGATGTGCAACCATTAGGTGTATCTTATTTTCAAAAAATAAGTATATTAACTTATTGAGAGACCTTATAAAATAAAGTACATGTTTTTCAAGAAAAGAGTACCTTATTTCATACTCTTCCAAGCCTTGACTAAAGAAGGATATTGGTTGATTTAAGGCCTCATGATTATATTACATAAGAATGACTAAAATGGTGTAAATGTTATCATAGGTGTACAAAATGATGTCCTTTGAGAAATCTAGGTTCATAAGTGTAAGATAACTAGCCATGGATTTCTTAATTTCCTCAAAACTCCTTACTCCTTCCTAAGACCAACTGAAGCTCGGATTGTTCTTTCACATGGTTGTAAGTGGCTTAGCTAAAGTTTAAAAATTAAAGATGTATATTTTAATAAAATTGATCTCCCCTAAGACACGTTTCAAGTATTTTTTATGCTTAGGTAGGGGGAGTGCAATAATTGAAGCTATTCTTTCAAGATCTATGATTAAAACATGATTTAAAACTATATATCCAAGGAGCTTACCTTCATGAAATAAGAAGGCACACTTTTTGGGATTTAGTGATACCCCAAATTATCTACACCTTCAAACACTTAATCATGGTGAACCATGTGCTTACTTTTATTTTTTGAAAACACTATTATATCATCTGAATAGACTAGCATAGATTTGTTAAGAAGGCCCTAGAATGCCATATCTATGACTCTCTAAAAATTTTCTCCATAATTGGATAAACCAAAGGCCATCTTGTTATATGTAAATGTCACCCACTTTGTGGTGAAGGATATATGTAATTGGTCCTCTTCCTTGACCAAAATATGATTGTAACCACTATAGCCATCTAATAAGGAAAACCTTTTTGAAATTCTAACCAACTGTAAAATTTGTTCCATAAATGGAAATGGATAGTGCTCTTTAAGAGGAGCTTTGTTCAATTCATGAAATTCAACACACAGTCTAATTTGGACATTCTTTTTCCATAATAGAATAAGGTTTGCCACCGAAGTTGAGTGAATGATTGGAAATATAATAGCTGACTCAATGAGCTTATGAAGCTAAACTATCATTAAAGGTTCAAGCTTAGGATTAATAGGCCTTTGTCTTTTTCTTAATGGCTTAGTTTTATCTTCTAGCTCAATGGTGTGTTAAGCTAGTCTTTGGAAAAATCCCTTGAGATCACTATATTTTCATGAAAATACATCAACAAATCTTGCACATAAATCAATGAAAGATTATTTTTCTAAATAAGTGCATACCTTTCCCAACTTTAAGTTCTTACCAAGTGCAACTTCCACATTGACATAGTGTTCTTCTTTTGTTGACAAAGATGAATTTTCCTCCCTTAGCTCATCATCACCACTGAATATGTTTTCAAGTGTGACCAATCCCTTGGAAAACTTATTTGTTTTTAGTTTCATAATTTGATCACCGTATTGTTGTAATTATTTCAATTAATTTATTGAGTAAATCTCAGCTTCTTCTTACAAGAATCTGACAATCTGATTGTCATGTACAAACACCTACAAATTATCATTATTATCTAGGAAAGAAGGCCTTATAATTACCTTAATGTTTGACTATACCTTTTTATTTCTTACATCAGCTAGGATACTAAATTTTTCCTTGGGGTAGCCAACCTATCTACACATTTATTCTCATATCTTGATGTTTCATGAATGTTGAAGGACTGAAAATCTTCAAGTAAGTCTCATACCCTATGATTATAATATTTATTCAATTGATTTTTGTATAAATTAAGACCTCTCACTTGGTGAACTTCAAGTTCATTATCACTAAATACTTGTAAGGCATAAAATTTCATCTTTCTAGCCCATTACAAACCATGAACTAGTGCCTCATGTTCAACAACATTATTTGAATAACCAAATTGAAACATAATATATGAGAAATACATTTGCTTTTATAGATAAATCAACATCATTCCAACCATATTAACACGTTTATTCCTTGATCCATCAAAGTATAATTGATAAACATAATCACTAGACTCATCATCCTTCATCAAAGCTAGAATTATTATATCTTTCTCATACAAGAAATAAACACCAAGGCCTTATTATTCAATTAGTTTATAAAAATAATATTCATGTGAGATAGATACCCACTTACCAAGGAACATATTTTTAATCCCATCTAAAGGTTATTCAGATTTATCTACACTATCTTCTATCACCTCGTCTAAGATGATGCAATTGGTGTTCAAAACACTTGGCATATATATTTCCAAATTGAAATGTGTAATGGGTTTATAATGTATTTTTATCTTAAAACCATACCTATTTATAATCATTAAATATGTCCAATGATATGATAAGTATCCTCCAATATTTAAGGTAAAGTCCCTTGATAGACACATGGAAAATTACGGAGGTAAGTCCACCACAACTACATCCTATTGAATGGTAACATTGGGAAAATAATGTAATGTCAACTTAAGATCCTTGATTATGCCTACTATCTTTATTGGTTACCCATATATTTTTTATACTCTTTTAGTATTTGGTTCATAGACAAGGCCAAGCTTATCTATAATTTGCTTAGGCATGACAATGCTACTAGCTCCACTATCCACCATACATCATGAACTAAAAAATAACCAACTATCAAATAGAGGTAGAATAGGGGAGTTTTACTTAACTTTACCTCATGTTTTTCCACTTTTTCCATTTTTTTACCTACTATAATTGATGCCTCATTGGTTGGTCTAAATTATTTAGGACAACACCTTATTTCTCAATTAGTTTTGGGGATACCTTCAGAGCTAAAAGCTATTGGATGAGAATATCTTTTTATCATGGAATATTAATGGAATCCCACATGCTAATGTTGACATTATATTTCTTCATCTGATCCACTATGCTAGATGAAGCTCCACTAACCTTTGGATGAATATTTCTAACCACTAATTATTCATAGACTAGAGGTATTTTAAAGACCCTCCCAGTCTCTGCATTCTAATTTTTTTGTGTTTTAGGGGAAATAAGTTGATAGTTGGTACTCTTGAAAATAAGAGTAGGGTTACTTGAATAATTATTACTTGAATAATGGCTCTTCTTTTCGCTCTAGCTATAGTTATAACTTAACCATTTAAATTGTTAATCTCACCACCATGATGAAAAACCACATAATCATCCATTTTCCAATTTACATTAATGGCATCAAGATAAACTTGAACTTATTGAGCCTCTCCTTGGGGTAGCAAACTTGTCTCTTGATGTTGACATCCTTGAAGAGAAAACTCTTCTTGTGTCATTTGTGGCATAGTAATGTTCAGTGATACCAAGGCTTGGTTTTGAGAATTATTCCAATTAGATGGATGTCAACCAACATCTTGCATCAAGATATTCTATGGGGGTGTGGGAATAATATATCTTGAACTGTAGGGTACATTAGGATCAAGGTATGTATATGGTTTAACTTGAGTTATGGCTCCTTATGCTTGGTAGGGTGGTCTATTTTCTCTAAATCCCTGATAAGGAGGCCTTTGATGTATGAAGGGATGATAGGTAGTCTGAATTTATTATTGATGGGGCCTATTAGTCTGATATTTTTTCCTCTTGATTTAAACTACTTCATTTATAAAATATTGAAACAAGCCTTTTATCTCACCAAACTCATTGGATTGACTAGAAGTGGTTGCAACTTAAGCTTGAGGAGGTAGAATAGGGGCTAATGATGGAAACTAAGGAACTTGAGGAGGTGTAATAGATTTAAACACTAGGAATATAGGCATTGGAGGCCTTGGACCAGTCTTATTAGAGTGTATCAAACTATTTTATATTCTTATTTCAATCTCATAAACATTTGGTAAGGTATTACCACTTATAGACTGTATAATTACATTAATATCAAAATTAAGGGATCTTAAATAATAATAAGAAGGCATATTATGGGGATGGTCTAATCAATGTAAGTAGTTTCATCCATGTCTTTTAGAATCTAAGGTTAAAATCAGACATGAACTCATGAGGATCTCTTTTTATGCTAGTCATCTATTCAACTAAAGATAGGTGATCATATTTGTTCTCAAATTTTTTGACTAATCCTACATCTAAGTCATAAAATTTATAAATGGAATTATATAGAATATTTATATACCACTACAATGCTTTTCCTTTGAAAGAAACAACAATCAATATGATAGCCACATTATCTTGAATAACATTTTAAACAGAATAAAGGTTGACAACATACTAGATGTGCTCAATAGTAGTTGTTTGACCTTCTCATAATAATAATGGGATACTATAAATGGAAGACTTATGAATTTCATCATAATGGGCCAAATCCAATTGACTACCTCTATTGAAAGGGATGAAAACTTAATTCTTGATGGCTATTTGGGTAGTGGGGATTGCTCTACTTAAAATAATAGCATAACTAGGAGATGAATATTACTTTTGAGGATAAGGTACTTTCCTATTAAATATTTATCTCTTGTATGAAATAGAAGGCAAATTAGTGAATTCAAGGGGAATACATTTACTAGCTGACCTTGTAAAAACCTTTGGCATGAGAATGCAATCTAGATGGTGCTATGAACTCTACAACTTTAAAGATATTTAGCTCTTGTAGATGATGGATCTTATTTACTACTATAATTTATTCTCCTTCATTCCATATTTTAGTTATGCTGAGGATAATGGGTCCCACCAAAAATGCCAAAATTATTGGTGTCCTAGGTTGTACCCTATCTAGGAATGGGATTGTTCAAGTCTTCCTACTCAAACCTAGTCCAATATGGGAATGACCCTAGCATATGGGTCACCTAATCTTGGGTCTAAACTCTAAATAATAATGGATTCCTTTTGGGTATATCACCTATACTAAGCCTAAATTAGCTTGTTTCTAGGAAAAGGGGAGGGAGATTAATAATAATTCATAAAGCATGTAAAAATGAGGTGATGCACCAAATTTTTTGATCCTTATACTTGAAAAAGACACACTATAGGATGCATTCAAGACTAATAAACACCACTTCATTCACTCTTTGATTAGATTCCACATAATTATTTTAGAACACAATGACTAGCTATCAACTTAGCATGGGAGGGCAGTTGTCCACTTCCACACTGACTAACAAACTATATATGCACTTGGAATTACCTATGATAACTATAAAAACACTACATGAAGGTGCTAATACTTAGATAAAGGTAAGGAAAACATATATTCTCTTAACCACATCAATGAACTCATGAAACACACTTTGATTTATCTTGTAAATGGAGGAATTTAGTCTATTATTGCATCAAATAGATGTTAAAGTACAAATCTTGGTAGATTCTAGTCATGCCAAAGAGGGATAATTTTCAAGGCTTATAATCCTATATTTATATTATAATGGGATGAGAGAGGTAGGGATCATACATAAAATGATGGAAAAGGGAGCACAATGAATAAGATTTCTTATCATTCTGACATTGATGTCATTAGAAAAGATCATAATGTCTATGACTACTTGTGGAAAATAGATACACCAATCATATCAGTCCTTCTCAATCTATTTCTAGCCTACATTGATGTTCCTTATGGTTATAATGGTAGGATCAAGCCATTTAAAATCAACATTATGTTATTAAACTAGCTATAATAGTTGGATCAATATGTTATGATCTAGTTCTAGTTTTGATTGCTCCCTACTAGTTCATTTTGGCATGTAAAAAGGGGCAAAATTAGCTTCAAGACCACCTTTTCAATGGCTTATTCATGTGATTTGTTTTGGTGTTGAACACTTTAAAACTAATGTGTTTACTTCCATGGAATCCATTTGAAATATTTGCTCTAGTTAGACTTTAGGTTGTATTTTTTATCCACTTAAATTACCTAGCTTTCAACTTTTGATATCAATTATCGATCTTGATTTGGGCTTCTCATATTGTGCTAAGTGTTAACTCCCTATTCATTCTATATGATCCTACTATTTATTTGACCTCTTACTCATTATTTATTGACCTATATATAATTGAATGTGATTCATAGATCTTCTACCAGATTAACATGGTTGAGATACTCGTCACCCATGCATTCATCTCTGAGATTCACTGACCTTTTGACCCATTACTCACCATCGATCTACAATTATACACTTAATTGTGCACCATTGGTATATTTGGGCCCACTATCTCTATTAATCACCATGAACTATTATATCTCTATATGGGCACCCAATATCTTTCCACTTGTTAACTTCATTGTTATGCTAGCCTTTTGACTTGATGCTCAGTATTGATCTTCGATTGCATGATTAAATGTGCACTATATATCTATTTGGTCCCATTGACATCATTGATTTCCTACTCACCATTGAATTTTATCTTAACTTATGATATTTTGAAACTTTTCAACTATGCATTCACCCTTGAAACATTCTAATTCAAATGGGTATTTTCCATAACTTTAACTTGATGTCCCTATGCACGTCTTACTATGCAAGTCTAACTTTAAAGCTTTATATATTGAGATTATAAGACATCAAGGTATGAAATTTATAGATGATGATGTAGGAAAAAAATAAATTGATCTCATGTGATCCTTTAGTATTGAGAGGCTTCTTGAGCATACTTAAAAAATACACAAGCAAACTAGCCTATTCATTTCTTCATGACATGCTTGTGATGGTCTGGTTTCTTAAAATAATCAAATTCACACTTTAAGCATGATTAAAGTGTTTCAAAAAATTGAAAATGGAAAGTGATATTATCTTAAATCCTATCTACTTATTACACCATTTATTTCACCCTTTAATCAGGACTACACCTAGCTTCAAACCATATTAAGTCAAAATATTGTTATGTGGGCCAATTTGGCAGAAAATGCCATGCCAATTATTATATTCCAAGACAACCCTTATTTAATCTAGTTAAAGTTTCAAGTTCTCCCTTTTAGGGATAATTGTTCTTATAACATTTTGTGATCCCCTACTCATGCTAATAATCCTCATTTGGCCTACATTAGAAACCAAGCTTCATAGTGCCTAAGAATTACCATTCTAGTCCCTCCTACTTTGGCCTGTGTTAGTAATTCAGCTCTCTAGTTTCCAAGTATTACCATTATAGGTCCTCCTCTTTTAGATTGCATTAGAAACAAGTTTTGTATCACCAAAAGATTACCATTCTAAGCACTTATCATTTGGCCTATGTTAGAAACTAAAATCCATAATGCCTAAGGATTACCATTTTTGGCCCTCCTCATTTATCTTGTATTATCAACCAAACTCTACAATGCCTAAAGATTAACATTATAGGCCCTCCTTTTATAAAATTTGGTTAATTTACCCACTCAATTAGTCCAAAAAAAATCTTGGTCACAACCTAATTAGGGATATATTTGTGGGATTTTATAATTGCATACAGGGTAATACCTAAAATAATGAAACCAAGTCAAAGTGAAAAAAATTAAACACTTTAAAACATGTATTTTTGGTGCTTAAAATTCACTTAACAACTTTCATTTTTGATTTTCAAAGCTATAAGTGAAATTACTCAAAAGGGAAAAACTTCACTTCAAATTTAGTTTAGTGCTCTAAAAATTAAAAAAATATTAGATTTGTGCTGCTAAGATCTTTTGTTTTTTTGTTTTTTTCCAAAAGTACTTAGTTTATTTTTATAAATTTTTTGCATGTATGCTCTCCCTTTATTCCTTTTATGGAACTTAGGTAATCGAAATTGCACCATTTTTTCTTTTTTTGTTGAGTCATATAAGTGAATAAAAGTTTTGTATGCTCTCCCCAAGCTCTGAGTGACTTGGGTGAATAAGAAATGACCATAAAGTTCTTCCATTTTAATTTATTTATTTTTTAGCATTGGCTTACAAATAGGATTCATATCCTCCTCAAGGGTTATCTATGAGAAACTTAACTTGGGGTTTCATCTCCTAGAATTGTTCCAATTGCATTACATGATGGGGTATACAAATTTAGTAAACTATTAGATGGGATAGTGGTGAGTGGTTAGCCTGACTAGTCCAATAGGTACTCAAAGCTTTTATTTACTAGACATTATAATTCACTAATAATTACATGAATGATTTTTTTATGAAAAATACTAGAACATTACATAAAAACTAGGTGGTAACAATCTAAATAATGTGTTAATACCTCATATTATCCACTACTAGTAAACATCTCAATGCTTAAAAATTGTAGATTTAGATAAACCCTACTTGTCACAGAATATCTAACAAATGATGAACTAATTCATCACTCTAAGTTCATGCCGCATATAAATTATTGAGAGATAGGGAGGCCTCAAAATTCTACCCACATGAACTCTTAATTTTTTGTATTAGTAATTAATTATATTTAATAATTGGTATATTGATTGAAACTTTAGAGAGACTATGCAATCTTGTCAATTTTTAGGGTAGGATGTGTACTTAGGTACTTTCTTATTCTTTTAATTTCATTTTTTATATGGTATAATATTTCTTTTTATGTAAAAACACATCCAAAACTAATTCAATAATTTAAAAAAAAAAACACATGTTACTACCACTACTTTGATTCAACAAGTGTTATGTTATCAAATTTATTCCAAACATTTGCCTTGGATATTTTCAAAAACCACCTTTTGTGCCTTTTCTCAAAGAGAGTTTTTTACACTACCCAATTTGTTTGAAAAAATTTACCTTTGTTCAAAACTAAGTATTAAATCATTTGTGTGACTTTGTTCCAAAATATGTTGTTATGTTTCCAATTTGAGTCTAGGCCATTATTTATTTAAAAATCCAAATATTTTGAAATCTATCTTTCAAACTTAAAATCTAAAATAATTGGTTTATGCTTGAGTCTTGTTTATAACTTGGGCTTGATTGGTTTGAATTTATATCTAGAGACCAAGTGTGTCATTTGTTTCAAATGAAGATACTTAGACTTAAGAGTGTTTCAAAATTTGCATTCCTATATCCAGTTTATTGTTAAAGAACTAGTTAAAAGTTTTTTATCAAGACCTATTTCAATTTACCAAGATCAAGTGTGTCAAGCCATACCTAAAATTTATATTTTCAATATTTTAACTTGACCCATTTGTACCCAAGTCTAGATTTGTTATCTTGGCTAGATACCTAGAATTACTTTCATGTTTTAGACTTAGTTTGTTTATTTCCAGGTATAGATTTGTGATGTTGGCTAAAGACTTAGCACCTTTTGTTTTATTAGACCTATATTAATTTTGTTTGAAGCACCTTGTCAAATATAAATTTCATATAACTTAATTTTGTTTTCATATTTAAAGTATCATGTTCTCAATTATAGTATTCTATTTTGTTTAGAACATGTGATAAATTCCATGTCCAAATTGACCACGTTCAAAGTTAGACCTTTTCTAAACATCAAGTATTTCAATCAACTTACACAATCATGATAATTTGGGGTTTATTTTTGAACCCACATTATAATCTAATCATATTAATTTTTTATCCCACTTAGACCATGCCAATTAAATCCATTTTGTTAACTAGACTTATACCATGCCAATCAAACCCATTCTAATTATCGAGACCAAGTTTAATATTCTTTGGGTTAGTTTCTTATCAAGTGCTAAGACTACCCTCAATGGGATAATTTATAATTTTAAATGATTCCATGCTAATTATTATATGCCAATACTACCATTCTTTGGTCCAATTAAGGTACCAACTTCATCCTTTTAGGATAATTTATTTGATAATGGTACCCAATCCCTTATGCTAATAATCCTCCTTTAGTCTATGTTAGTAATAAAGCTTTGGAATGCCCAATAATTAACATTATAGGCCATAATCCTTTATCCTATATTAACAAAAAATATCCGCAACACCTACTTATTATCATTTCATGCCCTCCTTGTTTAGATTGTGTTAGAAACTAAGCTCCACATTGCCCAAAGATTACCATTCTAGACCCTCTCCTTTGGCCTAAATTAACAACCAAGATCCATAATGACCAAGTATTAACATTTCATTCCATATTAATTTGGCCTAAACTATAAACCAACCTCCATATCACCGAATGATTACCATTCTAGGACCCCTTTCTTTGGCTTACATTAGCATCCAAGCTCTAAAACATTCAAGAATTGCCATTTTAAGCCCTCTTCCATTTGTTAAATTATCAACCAAGCTCCAAAATTCCTAAGTATTAATATTATATGACCTTAACCATTTTTTTATAATTATGATAGCTCATTTTCTCAACAAGGCTACACGATCATAACTAGGTGTATTATGGTTACCATCTTAAACCCACAACTAGTCTTTGTTGAGCCCATCTTATATGAGCCTATTTCCAAAAAGCCTATTATCAAATTATTGTTAATAAAATTTATGCCCTTTAATTAGATGAAAATATATCCTCATCAAAGTGGCATAATGGAATCACCTGTAGGATTATGGCCAGCTTAAGGAATGAGGTGAGTCTTTAGATAGGGATAACTCCCTTGATGTATAACTTAGGATTGAACCTACAACTAAATTTTGGGGGTGAAAAGGGAGAGAGATAAATAAAAATATATATAAACCAAGGAAGTGATACACCAAATCAATTTTATAACCTCCAACCAATTGCATTCTATACTTGAGACCAAGAAATAAACTAAAACATACACTCCTTCAATCTTCATCTTCTCACATCAGTGTTACATTGTGAGGTCATGGATCAATGGGAAAAGATACTAGGACAAGAAAAGAGGATTTAGTGGCACTAATTAAAATACTAACTCACTCAAAAATTGACATCTCCTAAAACACTTCATATGCCCTACAAGAAAAGTCTTCCGACTGTAAATAAGGTGTAAGATGAGACCACATGCTAAGAATCCATAGTCTTCACTTAAAAAGATTCATAATTAAAGTGGAACACACTTATGAAAATTCATGAAGAGGTAAAACTTATTAATTTAATTTATTAAAGGATATCCAATTGATTAGGGATTCACCATACTCAGGTGGAGCATCCCATACAATGCCAAAATGGGTAGCTCTTATAGAGCTTGTGAGAGAGAGAGAAAGAGATAAGTATAAGGGTCATAAGGACACTATTAAATATTGTAAAATAATTTAATTTTTCATGCTAATATGATATTTTATGAACCATGAAATTTATATGTATAAGTGTCCATATAATTCATCAAAGTCATGGAAAGTGGCACAAAACTCCTCTTTTTGCATAGAGAAACTATCTTCATGATTGGGCCTATTTTAAGGTATTATAACTAATTAGGACTATAATAAATTATTTTAATATATTTTATGGACATAAAAAATTACTCTCCATGAATTTTTTGTATGCTTTGTCTGCTATAATCACCTAGAAGTGAGCCATCATCATCTGTTGTCCAAAAAATTGCCCTTCCATGCACCATGCACACTTGGACTCCAAAATGACTTTATTTTTTAATTAAAATACATTTTATGACGTTAATGACACATTTAAATACCTTTAATGGCCATATAATCATCAAGGACACCTTAAATTCATCTCACTTAAAGTTTTCCATCTTCTTCACTAACTTGTCCAATATACTAGATTTAATTAGATGAATTAAATCAATTAGTTGGGGAAATTAAAAGTTTTTTATGGAATTAAATTAATATTTGGAGTTATATTAAGTATTAATCTTCCATTCAAACTTTTTTCATCTCTTAACTCTTCATGTATCCTACAAAACATAAAAAATGGTAAAAAATAGCCTATTTTACCCCCATCCATACAATTTTGTACATCTAACTAGTATATGAATTATATTTATGGAGTCATATACAATTTAAAATATGTATTATATTCAAAATAGATCATTAAATTTAATCTCCAACTCCATTTTCATAAACTAGTTTTTTTAAGGGTTTTAACCCTATTTGTCCTCTTAAGCTTAGTTCATAAAATTTGGACATGTAAGTTGCCAAAAAATTTCACTAGTTCATTTTTAAATACCCATAAAACTCCTTTGGTGACAATGAAAATCCTCCAAAAAGATATGAGCTTCTAAAAGTTGCATATCGAGTTAGTTTCCCTTGTTTTCATAGGCCTAAGTTTGTCTTTGAGTCAAGAATGGATTCCTTGATGTTTGTTCTACCTCCAAAATATTATACACCTCTGATAGTGACCTAAAACATTTTCCAATTAATTTATATGCTTAATTTATGCTAGAAATTAAAATTACTACTCATTTGGGTATATGCTTCACCATGCCTAATAGGATTGGGTTGTTCATTGAGGCTCAAAGTGAGATTTTATGGATTTTACTATCTATTTAAAGATTTAAAATCTCCCATATAATCTCAAAAAAACTTCCAAATGAGCTGGAAGGTACATTTAATACTAGAATAGTGAATGACCTCATTTGGCCTTGGTCTAGACCTTGCATCATAAGACTGCCTGCAACCTTTTAGTGATTTAGACCATCCAATTGAGATTACTTGAGATTCACAAGTTAAAAAAAAACCTTATATATTAGTAATAAAATCATAAAAATAATTATGAATTTTATCATCATGTCATAATGTTATCAACTCTCACCTTGGCCACTAGGCCTAGACCTTGCGTAGAAGGTTTATTTGTAAGGATATGAGTTTAGACTTCCTTATTTTATTTTCTCACTCATGTGAGGTATTTTAAATTATTTTATGTGTATCAAAACTTATCACACATATATTTAATTCTCACTTAACTCTTTATCCACCTTATTATCTCCAGTTTACAAAACTTTAGGCCTTTTGCACGAGGAGAGTGCCCCATATCTAAGATAAAATAGGGGGAACATACCCTATTTTATAAAAAAAATAAGATGGTGTGGTGTTATCCAAGTTATATTGATGATACATACCAAAATTTATCCCTTGGTCTGGTCATTTTACCCCTCTATTACTTCAAAACCTAAAACATGCTTGTGTGAAGAGACTATTTGTAGGGTTATTCCATTTTGACTATGTTTTGACACTTTAGGATCTCTTCTCTATACTTTTATCCAATTTTAGAGGTTTATATATTCTATAATAATCATAAAATGTATTCTTCATTCAATATTATCACACTCTGATCCCTTTATACTCCTGTATACACTTTAGTTTGTAAGATGATGTTACCCCTCTTGATTGTAACACTATGACCTTGGACCATAATTGACATGTTTTAAAAATTATTTTTTATCCAATTATGTCAAAAAATTACTATATTAATCTTGTACATACCTTATTTAATTGTCAAACCACTATCCAAACATATTTCCTAAGTCATTATTTGTCTTAACCACTCAAAGTTGGTTGTAGGTGTTTATTGAGCTTATGAGGATATTATTTAGAGCCTTGAAAGTGGATCATTATTATTATGGAAATAATTTATATATTTTAATTCAAAAAACATTTTTTTACATATTAATTTACCTTCTATACCTAGGACCTTAAAAATCACTAATTGTTAGATTACTGTATGTTGACTGGGACAACATAGTCAACTATGTTTTGCCTTAGAGGAGTGGATTGAGATTATGAGTAACTAATTTTGAGCCTTTAAAGGTATTTCATGATGTTTTTAAACCTATTTTTAGTCTTCATAATTAACAAGCTTTACACCATTCTTTAATTCCTATGAAAGGAACATCCTCTCTAACCATATCCTTAGCTGGTTGTAGATGCACATTTAGGCTTGTGTACAGACTAAGAATGATATAAGAATAAAAACACACAATTCATGTCCTCTTGATGAAATTATAGACAAAACATGTCATTTTGAAACATTTTAAATCACTTATCATGAAGGCATAGTTTTATTTTTCAATTGGATGAAGGAAGGTCCCTATTTGGTCTCAAACTCATAGACAACATTGAAAGAATTCAATGTTTTAGGGCCATTTTAAACCTTACAAATATCCTCCTCCAATTCTCATTATCCATAAAATTATATTTTGAATTTCAATATATATAAAACACACCTATTTATATGCTTATAAATGTTAACCAACCTATTATAGGTTATCTCTAAAATACCTCAGGGCCTTTGTTTACACTTTTTAGGGATTAGAGGTCTAAAGAGTCATATTATGTTTTGGAGAATCTCACCTAAAAATACAAATATATCTTCAAAAATTAGTATATCATAGTATATTTAGTTTAATATATCTCTAGGAATAGTCCCATTTCTTGTTTCTACACTTCCTATGGGTGTTTAACTCTATGTTATCGTGTTAATGAAGTTATACACAGGTAGAGGGCAGAATTGAAGCAATATGTATGGACAAATAGTTTCAAGAACAACCTATACTAATTTTAAATCATTTAAACACGTGATTTTATTTTAAATATGATCCTAGCATGCATTAATATTGCATACCATTACCTTCAATGTTCTACCAATACCACTTGTAGATTGATACTTTCACACACATGTGGTGAATATAATAATGAGCAGTGTATATTTAATTTGGATTTAAAAAGTGTTATAATCCTATTTCAATACCATTAAATTAAATACTTACACTTAAAATAGGTTTTTATCATCACCAAGGATTCATTATTATCATTATATTACTCTGAATACCTGTAGATGCATGTTAATCATTGACTGTATGCAAAAGTTGTAAATGACTACACACCTCCCCTTTATAATCATATTAAAAATTATGCCACCAACATATGATAACCAAGGATGAATAAATAATTAAAAAACCTTAAACACACTTATGAACATGTTGCATAGGTCCTTTGTATGGAATTCAAACTTTTGTAAGTGGGAAAAAATGACTAAAATTATTCATGGTAACACCTTCCTATAAAGTAATTTAGTTGGATTATAAAAACAACTTAAAAGATGAAAAAAATAATTTAAGTTATTATATGAGGAATTTAATATTATCTATAAACAATTTGAGTGACTGGATTGTATGAAATATCCAAAACCAAAGCAAAACCTAAAAGGTGTACAAATTAGCAAGAAATTTTGAATAATCAACTTCAAATGGATGATTAATAAATCATGGTTAATAATTATAAAACTTATTGATATTAAAATGGAGGTATCCATTTGTATAATATTCCCCTAGGATTATTTTCACAGAAACCCCCTATCATGACTGTACCAAGTAAGACCCTGTAAGTCACTTCTCTATGTCAAGAAGGGTGAAAAAGAGATAGAATGGTTTTGGGAATAAAATAGAACTTAAAAGTCAATTAAAATGTGTATATGAGTTTACTTAATCTTAGGAGACACTTTTCACCATTTTAAAAATGGCACACTTCCCAAGGAGGTTTTACAAGTGCCAAACTCTTCCATTTCTTTAACAAAATTGACCATTCCTCTAATAAACCTACCATATTTTAGTTATGTCAGTTGACTAGGAATTATAGGGACATATGGGGAATTACACATCATGTTTTAACACTTTCACATTTCCCATGAAACATGTACAAATCATTAAATGCACTATTTTTTACCCTTAAAATGACCTAGAATGATAAATGGACCCAGAAAATAATTGACCAAATATATTAAAACATTAATTGACATAAAATAAGATATAAAACATCTCATGATAATATATTACACCCACTTACAGGCCTAAAAATCAATATTTTGACTAGAGGTGTCCTAATTTAGCCTATAAGTCAAATTTGGTCAACACAAACAACAAGTCATTACTCATGCATTTAAAAATATTCCCCACGTTATAAAATTCAAGCTAAAGGTGAGTGAGATACAATATATCTAATCATTACCTCTCCGAGATCCATCACTTAAATACCAAAGTGTGTCCAAATTTGATATTTTACATCCAAGTGTATACTAAGGCCAAGATAACCACCTAATACTTGATGTTTTTCTTGAAATAACTATTTATGATGAGTTAACTTATGATATATCACACTTTGACACTTTCCATTTATTTGAGGATCCTCAATTTGACAAGCTAGTCTCTAAGGAGTTACCCTTTGACCATTACCCTTTCTTTTAAGAGCCTCACTTTAAAAAGCCAATCTCTATGGAGTTCTTTATTAGTCATTTCCATTTTTTTTGAGATTATTCAATTTGACAAGCCACTATTTATGGAGTCATCTCTTGAACATTTTCATATCTTTAGGGAACCTCACTTTGACAAGATAGTCTCTATGCAGTTACTTGTTGACCATTTCCATTTTGTTTAGAAGCCTCACTTTAACAACTAATCTTTGTTTAGACCTTCTTATATGGTCATATATTTGAATATTCCATTATTTGACCATAGGAAACTACTCATACAATACGAAAAATTCAACATAACATATTTTTTTCAAAACTAAAAAAAAAATCAACATTAAAGTTAGGTTCTATTTTTGAACCAATGTGAGATTTAGCATCACAAGTAAAAATAACATCAGTCTCAACATCAGATTCAAATTCCTTTGAGTTATAATTAGCATTAGAATTATAATATATTAGTGCATGTTACAACATTAGTTACATACACCTTGTAGGTCAATTTGAATATATTTATGATCCTTCCATGGCTTTCGAAGATGTTTACTTTTGCATCAACACAAGTTCTCCTAGTATATTCTATAAGGATTGCGATATCTCTTACAATTCCATTACCATTATAATTTCCATAACACCAGCAAACCTACCAATTATATTGGCATTCCACCTCCCACAAGTGTCGATTAGGACTAACATAATCACACATTATTGAATTACATCCATGGTGACATATAAGTTATAGAATATCGGTGGGACCAAGACCATATTCATGTAGAAGAAGAAAAATATCCTAATGAAACATTTTCAGAGGTGCTAGGGGTTAATCAAATTTCAAACTCAACATCTTCTATTGAAACCTTTTTTGAGGTGATAGAAGACAATCAATGTCAAATGTCAACATTCCTTAGTGAAACCTTCTTAGAAGTGTTATTGGATAATAAAGACAAATATAATGTTCAAAACATATTTGAGATGCCAATGGTTGAGCACAATAGTTATTCATTTCTTGATGGGGACATTATTAAAGATAACACTATTATAACTTACAATCTACAACATAATTAGATGGTAGTATCTCTTAGGCCCAAATAATAAAAAATCTAGTGATCCTATTGAGAGAATATTCATAATTCTTTGGCCTTACCACAACCAAAATTATTTCAAATACATAATAAATAACATTGTGTGTGATTTAAACTCCCATTATTAATTTATTACCCAACCATTATACATTCTATTTTGATCCATTTATCCATTTTAGACCTATATTACATCACCGAATTATACCTTTCCTCTAATGCATATCCATACGATATTTGTCTACACTTTCATTTACTAAGGCTACATAAACATCTTTTCTAAAAGTGTGGAGGAAATAAAACCAATGGCCAACGAAGATCACAATAGTGATATTGGAGTGAAAATTAGTAGTAGGTTCTTAATAAAGTATCTATTCAAAAGGGGTGTGGGATAAAAATTTAAATAATTGACTATTTTGGTTTTATCATATGTTGACCAGGACAAGCATCTCCACATATTCAAGATTAACAAAATCATAAACTATTTTACCATTTTTTTATTCCCTTCCATTTTCCTTCCCTATCCATTTACCTTACCTGATCATTGTTTTATAACTTATCATTTACCTTGCCTTGGCATTTACCATAACTTGCCTTCTATCATGTATTTACATTTACCTTGACATTTGTCTTGCCTTGCCATTTACCTTTCCTTTCACTTTTGTCTTGCCTTACTATTGTTTTAGACATCACCATTTTCCTATTCCCAACCTACTATTACTTAATCATGATTCTCCATTATAGGTGGAACTACATTGAGTTGATGCCATTCAAAACTATGCAAGAAATACTCAATTTAAATTGAGTTTAGCTCAATTACACCTTTTTACATGCTCTCACTATTTTATGAGTTATACAATTATGTATCTTGTAATCCTCCATCGAGTTGAGATATCAAAAAAACCCAAAACATTGGGAACATTTCCAAACATTCCTCTGTTATGAAGTAGAACTACATTGACTTGAGGTCCCTTAGGACTATAGGTAATACTCAATTTACATTGAGGTAAGCCCACTCACCCATTTTACCAAAACTTTTTTCATTTGGTGATAAATTTAAGTGACACTCTTTCCATTTGATGAGCAACTTAAGCCAATGCTCTCATCATTTTGTAAGTCTCTTTTCTGTTCATTATGTAGTTGAAATTGATTCACTAAAGCACCCTTGGTTTATCCCTTGATCTCAACATTATTAAAAGAATTATATTTTCAATCTCTAATGAGTTAATATACCCAAAAAAAAATCTTAAAACATTCAAAACATTTCAAAAACCTAAAAATTCAAAAGCAGTTTACAATCTCCTAGAGAGATATAAAGCTTGAAAACACAAAAACATTAATATTGTCCTAAACGTAGTCAACAATAATCCACTCTACCCACTTTGGGGAACTTTAGTCTTTAACCAATTGTTTTATAAAACATTTGTATGTGTTCATCCCAAATCTTATTCTTAGGGTCAAATTTATTGTTGGTTCCCATTCATACTTTTAGGCCATGTTTACAAATTTTTTCCTACTAGGGAAATAAACTAAAGTGTGAAACTTATACCAAGATATATTATCCCTGCATGTTATTCCCTTATATATAGGATTATTTTGGGCACCATATATTTATAATTCCATTAAGATTTCACACATAGATATTGAATTGGTTAATAATAGTATGCTTTATATTGCTATTATTTTCAAGATTTATGTGTGTTTATTTTCTTAGTTATTTGTCTATTTGTTTACTTATTTATTTTCTTTCATTATTATTCCTTGGCTCAGCATGTATGCAATCATTGGGTGGTTCCTTGTGCATTTTTCTTGATTACACCCATATTTATATATCAACATTTTCATCATTATTTTTATCATTGGTGTATTATCTTCAATTGTCTATTGGATCAAGATTCAGTCCTTATGCACATTATGGCGAAGTCATCCTAAAACTTTAAATCATGATGCATACCATCATGTGATATAAAAAAATTAGGCCAATGGAAATATAAAATAATGAATCAGGTAGTAATTATCCTTTTTTCACAAATAACATATCCTAAACATCACCCAAATGTAGAGTAATTAAAATAAAAATGATTGGTAATCACTATTGGATAGGATGTGCATCTCTAAATTAGTAGGTATCCAAAATTTATACCTATCTTGTGTATTAGTTCACCCTTAATCCATGAATATGGGTTCATTATGTTATTTTCCTTTGTTCCATTATGGAAAATTAGTAAGTATCCCCTATTCCTTGAACAAATTAACTCATTTACCATTCTAGTTGTTTCAATGATAATAAGGATGAACATATCTATATTTGTAGGTACAATCAAATCATCCAAATTCATAAATTATTATTATTATATTATATTCCTCTTTATATTTTCTCCTACTTATGGGTAACCTACATTATCTTGAGCTCTATTTAGACTATGTAGGTAGTGCTTAGATACATGATGTATATTGAGGTTAACTCAGTCAAAATTATTCTTACATCCCTAGTATTGTCTTCAAACCATATCTCTCATAACTTTATGTATCCTCATGTGCCTAGTTATTTGTATCTTTTTTATTATTCAAAAATTCATTAAACCATTTAACCTATATTTACACTCACATTTAATCTATGTGATAGGTTATATCCTTGAGTAATGGTTGCTAATCCACCTTACTGGGGAAATAATTTTTATTATATGAACAATCTAACCTATTAGGGCATATAATTATGCCACTAATTATAATCTCCTTGGGTAGAATAACTATTTCAACCCAGCTTCCCTATTCGGGTACATCATTGTGCCACTAATTATAAGTGCTTTTGGGAAAATTAGTAGTTCAACCCATCCACCCTATGAGGTCACATCATTGTGGCACTAATTATAACCTCCTTTGGGAAAACTTTTAGTTCAACCCATCTATCCTATAGGGGCACATCATTATGCCACTAATTATAGCTACCTTTAGGAAAATTAGTGCTTTAACCCACCTATCCTATTGTGCACATCATTGTGCCATTGATCATAGATGACTTTGGGTAAATTAGTATTTTGATCAATGTGTGAAATAATTAACTCAATTGGATTAATCTCATCATTGGGTTAACTTCATTTTTCTTCTTACTTCTTTTTTAGGGACAAACCATCAATCATATGCCTATCCACTCCCTCAAGCAGCCAGCATAGGCTTCCTAAACTTTGTTTGGAGAATCATTCCTAAATCATTATCTTATTTTTATTCTTAATGGATTTTTAATTATTTGAAAATATGTTACTTTTAATGTGTCATATAATGCATTATCAAACATGGGTAAAATTTAGACACCCTATTTTGATCGCATTTATGTCTAAACTAGACTTGAAATTGATTTCTACCAAAATATGCAAAATAAGCCTAAAATTCACTAAACCACCTAAATGTATCCATGCATGGGATATAAATATCTATAATCATGTTGAGGCATCCTTATTTGGGGTATTATTCTATATTCAATGACAACCTCCCATGAACTCATCCCCAATCATGTTGTGACCAAGCAAATAGATGTTTTTGACCAATTGAGTGGGGCACTTAACCAACTTTTAGAAAAGGTCAAAAGACTAAAAAATTTACTTAATTAATTACACTCAATTAAGTACATATTTAAATAATTAATGTGTAATTAATGAATATATAAAATTGGAAATTTAAAAATGGAAAATATCATGCCTCTTCATCATTAATTTTATGAAGTTATCAAGCACTCACAAAATATCTAACAAATATCTTGATTTATGAGTCATGTTTATTGATTAAATAATATTAATTAAATTTTTTACTCAATCTCCACTGCACATCTCATTTTTTTATCTAATATTAATAGGAGATCCCTCACTCTCTTTAGACAATATCTCAAGCCAAAGTTATAATGCTAAATTGTTAAGAGATCGCTTGACATGCCAAACCAAGCCAAAGGTGGAAAAAGCTAAGTTATTCCCAAAAGGCAAATTAATTGACAAAAATAATCCATTTTGCACATAATACTATCAACCCAACTACCCAACAATAAAATTTTGAGACATAAGAAAAGTAAAAGGGAGTTTATCTTTTGTTTTCTAGTTGTATTCTATTTTTTATTATTATTTATGCTCCCCAAAGTATAATGTCTTGAGAATGCTTTGTATTATGCTTGTTGTTGATGTCTATTATACTAAAAAGTGACTAATGAAACCCCTTATATTCCTATGATACACTCACCACATCTTGATTACACATAGGAGAGAGCAATAGTTTGTAGAATAGGTTAATACATAAGAAGAGCTAAAGTTTAGCCATATCCACATTGGTCCTAAATGATCTAGTGGTGATTATATCATTTTTATACTTGTTCTAATCATTATTGGTCATATAATCTAAGCTTAGATTATTAATATATTAGATGGTCTTGAAAAATTCATATAATTATTAAATTAGTTGATGCCTTGAAATAAAGTTGTCTTGATATTTTAGCTCTAGTCTAGGATTGGATAATGAAGTATCCATTATTAAGTTGTGTCAATTCGTAATAGAATTATAACAAGTGGGAAACTATGTGCTCTAGGAGGAATTTTATGTGAAGTGATTTGAATTAATTGAGATTACAAAAAAAATATAATGGTAAACCTAACATTATCGCAATCTTATAGGATCTAAAATATTCCCACAATAATGGCTTTAGGGTCTCATGTCATTCCAACTAAAATTAGGGATGATGGATCTAGTCCAACCTAGTTGTTTCCAAAATTTGGCATTAATTTGATATTTTTAAAATAATCCTTATATTATATTTTGTTGATGGGTATGGTGTTATTTTAGTTGTGAGATCACCATATTATTTTAGTCAAATTTAATACATGTGAGCATGGGGATCACACTCCCATCTAGATCACATTTCATTTTGAATGGTTCAGGGATTTTCCATGTATTGATTAATGATATGTAAGATTAATGAGTATTATGTCAAGTGAATGCAATGAAGATGACTATGTCTTGAGAACTTTGTACACTCAATCATACACCTAGATGTCTCATTTACATGAAGCATGCATTTATTAGATTTGAATTCCTAGTCTATAATTTGTTTTAAGCTTCTTAGTTCCTTATAAGACCTTTTTCAACTTGAGTGTAAGGTGACATGTGTCACCTCCTCAATTTATTTGGGATTTGATGACTCTAAAAAATTTTATGTAGAGGACATATCAGGTCTCTAAAAATTCTATAACCATGGGAGGATTAGGGGACATATGACACCTCATTGGTTCGACAGTCTAATGGCTCTAACAATTAAAATGCATGGAACCTCTTGGTGATTTAACAAGTATAACACCTAAGAGGCTGATGGGACATGTGCTAAATACTTATTTATTTTGGGATCTGATAAGTATGAAACCTTTGGTACATAGGACCTTTTAAGGATCTGACAAGTCTAGATTTATAATAACATTAGGAGATACATGGTGCCTCCTCATTATTTATGGTAACTAACATATTTGATGGTTTTGATGTGTGATACCTTTTGGGGATCTGAAAATTATGGCACCATTGGATTGAAAATGAAAATGTGGTGCATCCTCATATACTATGAGATCTAATAAGTCTAACACATTCAACATATAAGACCTCTTAAGGATCTGACAAGTCACACACCTCTAATGCATATGACCTCATGGGTTATAATAATTCTATCATTTTGAGAGGGTTATAAGACATGTGGTTCCTCTTAGTTGACTTTGGGATCTAACATTTTTGATAGTTATTATGTGTGGGACCTCGTAAGGCTCTAATAAGTCTAGTGACATAGGATTAATGTGGGACATGTAACACATCCTCATTGGTTCCAAGATATGAAAAGTTTAACACCATTAAAACATGAAACATCTTAGGTATGACACTTATAACACCTATAAAATGCATGACCTCCTTGGGATGATATGTCTAATACTTATGATGTGTGGTAACTCTCAAATCTCTTATAGTTATATCACCATGGGAGGGTAAAGAGACATGTGACACCTCCTTATTGGTTCTAGGGTATGAAAAATATAACATTTTTGATGTGTGGGACCTCTATAGGATTTTAAAATTCTATCACCATGGGATTGATAGCGTACATATGCAATATTCTTGTTACTTCGAAGATCTATCAAATTTACACCTCTAACACCTAGGACATCCTAGGGATTTGATAAGTTTGAAACCATGGGAAGGTCAAGAGACATGTGGAACAACCTCATTAGTTGTAGGATATAAAAATTCTAACACCTTTGGGAACTATAAAATGTAATTAAAATATTAATTCATAAAAAAGTACCTTGTATTCAAAGGATGCTTACCTATTATCCTAAAAGACTTACAAGAGACTACCATCTTATATTTTAGGACTGCAGTTCTATGAAAATCCATCCTAATGAAACTTATAAATAAAAATGCAGTTATTTCAAAAAATAACTAAGTTTGTAAATAATTTGAGAGTGCAATGTGCTAATTTATTATTTAAAACATAGAGTTATGAGGATTTATCAGATGTGACAAGTAGAAAATATTAAGGTTATATGAAACTCTTTTGATTGGTTTTGAGTAGATATTATGGATCTGTACAAGTAATTATCAATTGGAAACTATATAAGGTGCTAAATTTTTTTTAAATTTGACAAGATAAATGTCCCCTTTTCTTTTTTAAAAAGTGACTTGTTGGTCACAATAGTGTTCCTTACATCACAACTCTCAAACTAGATTTGTAATAGTTTTGTAAGTATTCAAATCATTGAATAAAATATTAAAATATTTGAAGACACTAGTGATGATTCTTATACACCTATGGAAAATTTTATTTCCCATTATCTTCAATATTACCTAGGTTCACTGTGTTAGTGTTTTTCACCATAGATTTTCTATGTCTACCTTTGTAAATGATTTAAAATTATTTTCTTATCCTTGGTCTCATGTACATATATCTATTTTTATTATATTTTCCTTATAATAATAAATTTAATTTTGACCCCAAATTTACATGTAAAAAAGGGATTAAAATATGCGTTGGGAAACCCCAACAATTTCCTCATAAGTTATTAAGTGTTGGCTAAATTCCAATACTCTAAATAGGGTTCAAAAATACATGTAGTTCTCTCACCTAGATGTGTATTCACTCAATATTTATCCACTAGAATCAAATTTAATCCTTTTTATTTTGACATTTAAAAAAAAAACTTTGACCTTTTATGTGTTAATGTTTGGCTATAGGGATTCTTCTTTGAGGATTTTTTATATGTGTATGATTTTTTGATAATATCTCAAGTGCAAATGTATTTCTCAAGTTTCCAAGTGATCCTAAATGTAATTTCAAAGTGAGTTATAGATATTTTTAAATTTATATTTATATAGGACTCTTTTATTTTACCCTAAGAAAAACATATGAAATGTGGTTAGGCTAACCCAATAAAGATGTTTAAATTTAAAAATTATACATTAGATTCTCTTATATCTTGTTAGTAGAGGTTGACACTTATGGTAATCATAATTATTATACTATTATGACACTATCCATATAGGTAAATTATATGATTTGTAATAATAAATATATTTCTTAGGATTATAGAATATTTGGAACCTACTCAAGATATCCTTAACATGAATTACAAAAAAATAGTTTAGCTAAGTCAATATCTAGATAAAGGGATAAGGGAAAGAATTATCAAGATTAAAATATGTATGCACAAGCCATGTATGTCAAATATATATTTAAATTTATGCTTACAAGTGTCTAATACCAAATTTAGATATATACAAATTCCCCCCTTTTTTATTATAGTATTGAAAATTATAGATTAAAAGGATGAAAGAAACAAATTGTGTACCTATGTCTAATTTCACTTGATATTGACAACTATGCCTTAAATATATGTCTTTATACATTTAAAACCTACATGTAAACATGTAAAAATCAATTTCCACTCTTGAAATAAATATTTAAACAAATATTACTCATTGAATAACTTTGAAATTGAAAAATTTAGGAAATCTATACACTAGAGGATATGAAAACCAAGTTGTCACTTGAAATAAATTAGAGAATTCCATGGGGTTATTATACCCCAAGGGGATGTAACTATTGAAAGCATGTTTTGAATATTTTTAAATGCTCAACCACATTGAAAATGTAGAATCCTCAACAACCCCCTATAAATACCATCATAACTAATTTTTAGAACTCTAAAAGAGGTTTATATATAGATCTAGAACATCAAAACATGTTTGTTTGTAAATTTAGAACCCTAAAACAATTTTTTACGTAAATTAAAATTTTGAATCAACCATTACAATTATATTTTAAACCCAAATTTATTTAGTTCCATCTTTCTCCATCATAATAAATAGAGTTTATTTTCATTAACATGTTTACTCTTATAATTAATTGAGAAATATAATTAACTTGTAAAGTAATGTAAACTTAAAATATGATATAGGAAGATAAATATGAAAACCCAATATAAAAATAAAGTGAGATACAAAATTTATAGAAGTTGTAAATTATTAAAAATAGTAACTATGGTTAAGGTTAGAGGGATGCCCTTGTAAAGTAATTTATTCAAACTAAATTATTCACTCATTGATTATGACTATCTTAAAAAATATATAATAACCTAAAAACATAGTTCTAATTTAAAATGGTGCCTCATTGTATTATGGGAAAAATATGTAGTAGTTAAACAAGGTCGTAGTGCATAGTTGTCCACTAGTGAAACTTTTTCTATGTTGATTATGCATCAGATTTAAAACTTTGAGTTTATTTTCCTCTTTTTGAATATTGGTTGATTGTGTGTGGATCCTAATTATATGCATGGATCACTTGAAAAATCAAAACTTTAACCTACATAAGTACATAAATAAGATCAAATTCCTAGGGGGAAGTTGAAGACATGGGATATGGTTGATATATCCTCAAAAAACCCTTGATTGATTGAGTTATTCCAAAATAACCCAATTAGACCTCAATATAATGTATTTATACATTTAGAGAGGATCATATAGATATAACTAGTGAATTTTATTAAAATGACTAGCAAAAGATGTCCTCAACCTATAGGAAAAATAACTTTAACTTGGCCAATGAGTGCATTATTGCATCAAAATTGTAGTAAGACTCCATTATAATTAGATAGATAATTTTGAAAGTGATTTTGAAAGAGAATTCCATATTGAGTAACTAGGGGTTTCAAGTTAGACACTTGATGTGATCTTATAGGAGAATACTTTAATCATTTATGATAACTAATCTATTATCACATGTAGAAAATTTGTTATGAAAAATGTAATTTTGAGAAGGTAGCCACTAGATCACAAGGGAAAAATACATACTAGTGCACAAGTCTGTAGTTCATCCATGTCTACTTAGTTCTCACTTGTCTATAATGACTAGAAGATTCAAAAACTATAATGGTAGTGAAGTATCTATTGATTATGAATGAATATGAATAAATTAGGGAAGTCTAGAAGATGTTATTTTTAATTTAAATACTTTGAAAACTTTCATATAGATAAATGGTTATTGAAATGGTTAATTTTCCAAATAATTAAATATGTCAAATACAAGAATTGTCAAACATGTATTGATTATATTTTAGTGTCCACATAACCCCTATTCTAGTGATGCATAAATTACTAGAGTAAATAAAATGTGATACCTAAGTGTGTATACACATTATATTTATAATGGAGATGCACATCCCCCATTTTTAAAAAATGTGGTGATCAATTATAAATTTGAATAATTAATGTAGACACTTGATTTGGAAATATATAAACTTCAACCAACATAGAGTAATTTGTAATGTGTGGAGAGATGGGATTCAATAAAGTGGTTCACTAAAGTGCAACCAAACACTAAGTGTCACTAAGCTCTAATTTAACACACTTGTTGAATTGAAATATAAGATGTGAGAACTAGCACATGGCATGTTAAATTGAAACCAAGACATGGATCATCACAAATCTCAAACATGGTTCACATTCAAAATATTAATCATTCCACTATAGATGGATCTAAATTCAAACTGTAAATTATTGAAACTTGATTTGTTTTAAAGAGGAAATTTGTATTTTTTCAAATTAGTAGCTTCATCATGAATGCATATCATGCCTCTTATACTATATAGAGTATCAAATGCTATTTTTAAAAAAAATTCTAATCCTTGTGTGCATATTCACACAAGTGTGTCTTTGAACAAGTAGTTTAATATTAGAGTTCATAAACAAGCCAAATTCCCCCATAATTTAAAAATTATGATCTCTACACAATGTAAATTATCATATCTAAAAATGTAACATTTTTAAAATCACTTTGTGATGCCCCCTTTTTGAGATGATGGAAATTTCCTATAAATAACATGCCTAAAAATAAAAAGTTAGAGCATTTATGAAATATAAATAATAATGTAATAAAATTTACATATATTGAATTTTTTATTTAAATATAATATATGTAACATTGAAGCACTTGAAAAAAAATTATGTTTTCTTTGCATCATGTATGTTTGATATAAAATTATTATGATGATTGAAGCATGTAATAAAATTTGATTATTACATATGTATTACAAACTATTATGGTGAAAAAATTAAGTATTAAAGCACATATATAGTATGTGTATGATGTGTATCATGGTACCATAGATAAGTAGATAAATAGTAGTGCATGATAAGAAACATAACACCATAGTATCCAAATAATAAATATATAGTCAAAGTCTCACAATTTTCATGCGAAAAAGCATAGATGTTACATACAACGGACATCTAAGATGTCAAAAAGAGTGTAAATTTTTTTCATATATGTCACACATGAAGCCCAAAGGTTGGATATAAGGGACATGAAAATTTCAAAAAAAATTAGAGAAGGACAAAGGCCATACATATAAGGTATGCTTGTGTCTTAAAACTAGGGTGTATTTTGAAGGTGCACAATGTCAAGGGCTACATACAATAAATAAGCAATTTTGAATCATTTTGTTAAAATAAAATATTCATATGGAAATATCATATGTAAAATTAAAATATAATAAGTTAAGAACATGTATCTATGTTTTAGTTTAACAATCAACATATTCACCAAGGCATACATGAAGATAGAGTGAAAGATTAAAACTTGTATTTTTAATGCATAGCTCAATATGGAAAATAGGTTGTGGATAAATATAATAGGTAAGGTTTTCATACATAATATTGTGGTGACCCAATTAATTAAGGTTTTTGTGTAAAAGGCTTAACCAACATGTAAATCCTATAAAATTATGTCTTAACTTGAATCTTCACTGATATCTAAATGTGAATTTTGTTTTGTGAAAAAAATGTGTAAGAAGGCATTGTGACTATGTTTTAGTTAAAAATAGAGAGTAAATATTCATAGATATAGGTGTGTAGTAGGTAATATGTGTAAAATGGATCATTGTCTGCATGATATGACTTTGTTTAGATTATATGTATATAAAAAAATTTGATTAGGAAAGTTTATTTTATGTACAAAGGCTATTTTTCATTATGAAAATTTTCCTATTGCACACTCAAATACCTTTTCATAGGCATTATGTATCTAAAATAGGTTATGTAATAAAATATAAATATATATGACATAAGAAAATAACTATACATCAACATGAAAAGTTGCCTACATGTTCTAATTTTTTTATTTTGTTCAAATATTCTAAGTGGTATTTTTTTAGAATATATGAATGATTTTAACTTTTTCCATATTTGAAAATATAAAAATGCATAATTTAAGAATTTAAAAAATCAATTAAAATGGTTTCAAAGGTATAATAATGGAGGGGAAGATATGAATAACCATAAAAAAAAGTGTTGAAGCAAAGCATGTCAAGGTAGAAGGCATGTGAGATACCCTTAATGTAAATGTAGTGTTATAAACATAGAAAACATGGCCATGTAAACTCATGTAAGAGTAGGTATATTTAAATACATATGAGATAGACCATGCATATATCTATAACAATAAGCAAATGAGTTTTGATGGAAGATATGTATATTGAAAGCTTAATAATATGGTTGTTTTGGATTGTTCAAAAGGGATTGAAGTAAACAAGGGATCAAATGACCCAAAATGAAAATATAAATCCAATGGATATAATAATTTTGGATTGGTTTTAGAATAATAAGCAAAAAAATATGAGTAATAAATAATATATATACAAGTAGGTACTAATCAATGAATATAATCAAGATCCTTTACCCAACTTGGAGTGTGAGAGGGAATGTGTCCAACCAATTATCTCATCAATAGAATGCTCATGTGTATCTAACCTCTTAATAAGGAGTACTATTTTGTGCCATATAAGTAGTTCCAACTATAGAAATTTATGGATATAAAAAAGAACCATATGTTATAAAGTAACCTTTTTAATAATTACTAATAAACCTATCCAAACCTATATCCTTATGCATGAGAAGATATGATGTAAAAAACTATACCTATGTGGGATTAGATATCTTGCATTTATTTTCCAAATGATCATGCTCATTTGAAAGCATTTTATATACCAAAATAGATTAAAAATATATATATCTTCATGTTCATTTATAGGTAAATAAACTAAAATAGGGTCATGTTAATGAATTATTATAATAACTTATTTTGGAGTATACCTATTTGACTGTGAATCATTATCCTTGATAGTAGTATAAACTACTTCATTACAAATTTTCTCAATAATTATACCAACTAACTACCATAGAATATAATTAATCACCATAGGTTCCATTGTATATTCATATTGAATGCATAAAATTTGATCCACTTGATTAACATGAAAATACTTTAGACACTTATAAATTATATAATAAATTTATCTAATTTTCTTTAACTAAGGTCTTCCAAATAACATATCAAAGACACATGTTCTTGGTAGTAAGAAATAAGTAGTAAATATGAGAGGTCCCAATTGCAAAGGAAAAATAATGTGTCCAATAATGTCTTGTGTATGGCCATTAAATTCCTTCAAAACTATAGATGTATGTTTTAAATCCTTTTCTATATAGCCAAGATAATGTAAAAGTGTTATAGTTCACACATGTTCACTTGATTTATTGTCTATCATAACACTATGAATAGGTTTCATGCAAATATATGATCTAATTAATAATTAATGCCTATCATAATCGTCATCAATAATTTTAGAATCATCAAATGTAATAAATGGACAAGATGTTAACTTGCTTGTAATTATTCTGATAATGATACCAAGGTGATGTCCATATGAACATTATATGTATAATGTAATTCATAATTTTTATTATTATCTTATGAACAATTATTAGGAAAAGGATAGTGATGCATTTTTATCTTTGAATTCTTTTTTTTGTGTCCTAGCCTCTTTAATAAGTGTACTAGTGTCAATAATGTTCAAACCAATGAGATCATGAATTTTTGTCTTAAGCTTCATACATATATTAGTGGAATTTACCACACATTTATGATAATCACACAATTCATTTACATCAAATATTCTATATTTGGGTCTAGATAAATCTCCTTCTAATGGTGGAGGAAGTGTAAGATTACATTCAATGAGATTTTGTAGTAGCACATGAGGAGTTTAAGGTAACCTTGAAAATTATCTCCTTGATGGAGATTTTAATTGTATTTTTTAAGGTGGTTGGGATATAAAATTAACTATATATTTACCATAGTTTTTATTTTATTATGTTTGTTCTTGTGATTAGGATTGCCATGAAACTTGATAGTAAATGTATAAGGAACATTAGATATATTATTGACCTTGTTTTATGTAATCAATTTTATCTCACATTCCTTAAATATATGGAATTTATCATTAAATGATTCAAACTTATTAAAAATATAATCTTGAAGAAGATTAAAAAATATTGGAGTGAAAATTTCTTGAATCTCATTATTTGCAATTTGAGTTGAAATTTTGGCAAGCATAGTCTTATATCTTAAGACATACTCACAAGTATCTCTTTTGGAGGTTATTTGATATTTTGAAAAATTAAGTTTATATATGGTTTATATTTGTAATTAATGGGATAATTATATCATATAACCATATAAGATCATAAATTTTATATTGCATGGTAATATCTTAGTTAGCAATCTATTATTATTTGCATAATCTATACAATTTGCATGGAAGGTACTTGAATTATTTTAGCATTACCTTTTCCATCATAAAGAGAAATATTGGGATCCACAAATCCAAATATGATAGGGTGAGAGGAAATTTTAAGAGCCAAAACATTATGTATCAAGGTACCATAATTTAAGGAAGGAATATCATGAGAACTAATTTTCTCAATTTTAGCTAGCTTGTCATAAAAGAGGAGAAGATATTACTCAAGAGAACTATTGGTTTTAGTAATGGTAATGGTGGAGGTATAGGTAGAAATTGGGGCATGATTTTCATAAGCTTCTTTCTTAAGCTCAACATGAGAAATATAATGAAATGAATAAATATTTTTTATATGTGCTCTAGCACAATTTTATAATTTAGCATGGTTAGTTTGTGTCAAGGTTAAAAACAAGTTCCATGGTGTTTGCATTCATAGGATAAGGGGTTTTGTACTAAGACATTTAGAGATGATAAATGTGTGACATAGACATTTTATTTATCCCAATTCATTGAATGTTTGAAAAAAATAATGGGTATAATAGATGACAAGATGAGGTAAAAAAAAAAAAACCATTTAGATTAAGAGGAAGAGCTGAAGTATGAGAAGTACCTTTAATGATTGTGTGTGGAAGCCAAGAAAATATATTATGGATAAAATGTTGTAAATTAAAATTAAATGCTAATATAAATTGAATGATTATATGTAATAAAGGATAAAAACATGCATATGTTATAACCATGGTGAGTGTATAAATGAAACAAAAAACAAAATGAGAAGTAAAGTGAAAAGGAAAAGTAAAATATTTTTGTGTATAGGATATATTTGAATTAAAGCCAAAGTCAAATGAAAAAGACTTTGTGTCTATATTTATCCAAAGTGAGGACACAAACTCTTTTAGTTTTAGATTACTCCAAGGGAATTTTTTTTGAATTATTATGTTACAAATAATATCCAAGGTTGAGGACTATATTATTTTATTGTTAGTATTTTATAGAATTAAACTAAAACCCTAAGATAAAACTTAACAAGAAGTACAAGAAATATTCTATTCAAAAAGTGGGCTCACCAAAATGTTTACTATTAGAATTAATTATGAAATAAAATTAAATATAAATTAATTTAAACATGATATCTAATATAGGAAAATAAATAAGATATACTACTATAAAAATAAAATGATATTCAAAATTTATAGAAGTTGTAAATTAATAAAAATAGTAACTAGGTTTAGGGTTAGATAAATGTCCTTATAAATTGATTTTTTTTAAACTACATTATTCACTCACTAACTATGACTATATAAAAATACATATAAAAATAAGAAAATACAATGTTAATTTAGAATAGTTCCTCATTTTATTTTTGGATAAGTACTCAATAGCCAGATAGGGTTAAAGTGTGTTATTGTCCACTATTGAGACTTTGTTTGTGTTAATTGTGTGTTGGCTATTAAAATATAAGTTGGTTTGCCTCTATATAAATATTGTTTTGTTCTATGTGGATCCTATTTGGATGTTTAAATTTCCTACAATATCAAAAATTTATCATACACAAGTACACAAACATGATCAAATACCTAGAAGGGAAAGTACGAACATGGGATATGGCCAATCTATGATCACAAAATCCCTTATTGACTGAGTGTTGCCTACATAGTCTAAGTGGACCTCATGCCAATATATTTCACCCTTTAGAGAGGATAATATAGATATAACTATAAATTTTGATTAGAATGATTAAACAAGTATGTCCGCAACATGCAATAAAATAATGTTAACTTGGATAATGACTATATTACTATAAAATAATTATAGTAGGGTTTGCTGATAAATAAATAATTACTTTTAAATTTTATTTTGTAAGAGTGATAGATAGAGTAACTAGGTGTTTAAAGTTCCTTGGTGTTTCAAGTGAGGTACTTGATTTACTTTTCTATCAAAATATTTGAAATGTTTCTAATAACTAACCTATTTTCACATTTGATAAATATGTTAAGAACTATGTCATTTGAAACAAATATCCATTAAAATGTGGGGGATAAGTCCCACAATGGACAAGTTAATATTGTATTTGTTATGACATTAATGTACACCCTTGGAGAGGGTTCTTCAATATCTCTCCCATTAAGTCATAATATTATGACAACCCCAGGCTATGGGTAACCTATGTTAGGGATGAACCTTCAGAGTAGGTTGGTTTCCTCTCTAATGCTCACCTAAAATAATGTTAAGCTAATGCTTCATAAGGAAAAGGTTTAGAAATGGAAAAGAACTCGTAATAAAGTTAACTAGGTGATGCACCAAATTTAAATGAGCACTCATCTATGCTTAAACCCACACTAGATCAGTCATAAGACAACTATGGCTTGCATGATCTTAAGACCAAGTTTACACACTAGAAGAGGTTTAAGCAAAACATTAATCTAGACCTAAAAGAGATTTAAAATAATTTAAAGAGGCAAGAAAAAGGCTAATGGACTAGGAAGAATCTCATTCACAAATCCACCAAACAAAAGCATACAAAATCACTAATGAAATACAAGAGATAGGAAAATAAATAATATCATTACATCAAGAGGTAGTTATTACAATATTTTTATAGGGTATATCCTAGTCAAAAGAGTACACTTTTTCATATAGCTCAATGAGCATCTATCTCCCAAAAAGATGAAAACATCTAAAAATTGGGAACCTTTACAACGGATAAGAGAATGGGATAATATAGGAGAAGGGTAGAAGAGAGAAGAGGGAGCATGTTTTAAGACTAATTAATGAGTTTCCAACTTTCAAGGGATGTTACACCATGATTCAATCCAATTCGGATGTAATCCATCATGAACAAGATAGTCTTTGTTTTTCCAAACAACCTCTAAGTAATAGACTAGAAGATAAGATCTTTTCTAAAAATGGTGAGTTATGATCCTGTTTATGAAAGGGACCATTATGACCTCTAATAATATATTAAGTGATTAAGATGCTTCTCCAACCACTAGATCTCTATCTTTGATCTTCATGCCATCTTCTACTTGACTACTTATGTATAAGGATAAAATCCTCATATCTATGAACCTTACTGAAGCATGTTGTATCTACTTTGAGTGACAAATTGTCAAGAGCTTATGACTATGTCAGAGGATGAGAGCTTCTACATTTATCGTGAAAACTAGATCTTACTTTGAAACTTGGACATGAATCAACTGTAGACAAAAACTAATCTAATAGTATGGGTTTTCTTATCGTCTATATAGATGGCACTCTACTTGATGCTTGGTCATTTTTACAACAAATTATCACCTTTTGTCCTATATTAGGTCTAAAAGACCTATTTACCTCTATGGAGCTCTATTTTTAATGGTTGGTCCTTATTGTTTATCTTGGTTCAACTTAGTTCAAGCTCGATCTTAGTTTCATTTATTTTCTACCAGTTTAGTTACATTTATTTGCTTTGCCTAAGTTGAACTACTCCATCAACCTTAGTCTAAAAAGTCAAAAATCAATCCTTTACTCACTATTTCTTGGATTTCCTATGATAGGTTAAATGCATGTTGTTAGATTTTTTTTTAGGTTAATGCACTATTGACACTTGGGACCTACACAGTTGGTCTTTAGATCTACTCATCAGTCTATCTTATCTCAAGTTTATGGCATGTTGTGGCTTCTAATTCCCTTAACTCTTTGACTGTACTTGCATCCCATTGATCTACATTTGTATGATCAAACATGCTTTGTTAGATCTACCCAGACCCACTGACCTACCTATCATTATTTGTCATTATATTTGATTCGAGTTCTTGAGATATAGACACTTGTTAAGCCCATGTTCAGTTGGGGACCCTTTGATGGTTTTTGAATTCTAATGGCTATTTTTTATCCAACTTTAACATATGCATGAACCTCTTTAGATTTTCAAATACAAATAGTTACTTGAAGGGGCCCAAAATTGACATTCATGTGCCCATGATGGGATATTTGACTCCCAACAACTATTTATTATGGCTTAAATTTGACATTCACACACCCATTAATTAACATCCATGGGATTGCCAATGATGTGTGCATGACTATAAAACTTTGGAATCTAATTGATGGTTATTGAGCTTTACTTTGACATTTACCAAAACAATTTATTAAAAATAATTCATCTACAAGATTTGTCTTAGATAATTTGTCTGAAATAAAATGGTCTTTGTGGAATTTGTTGTGAAATAATTTCCCTGAAAGAATTCATGTATTATTATTCATAAATATTATCTTAGATAATTTATCCAAAATAAAAATTTCATTAGGGAAATTGTCTTAGATAA
This sequence comes from Torreya grandis, assembly GCA_037957365.1. Classification (NCBI taxonomy): domain Eukaryota; kingdom Viridiplantae; phylum Streptophyta; class Pinopsida; order Cupressales; family Taxaceae; genus Torreya; species Torreya grandis. The sequence goes on along the minus strand of JARHVA010004363.1, from coordinate 1,077,453 downwards.
TTTTCCTAAAATATTTGTGTACTTAGTCTTTTTCTATAGATAAAATGTCCAAAACAATTTGGTATTTGAGAAAATTATCATGGAACATTTTCCCTGAAAGAAAAAATTCCTTAGCCAAATTTAGGAAACAATTTTTCTAAAAGAATTCATGCCTTTGTACCTTTTATCATAACTTTTGTCAAGGACACTTTCCCTATAGAATTGCCTTTAGGCCTTTTTGAAATGTCCCTTTGCCTCTCAAGATTACCCTTGCGGATTTATGAAAGAGCCCTTAAATTTTTTTGAATGTGTCCTTCATATTTTTGAAAGTGTTATTTGGATTTTTGAATCAATCGTTTTCCCAAAAAATGACCCTTCATGATTTTTGTATCGGGACACTTTTCTAAAGAATGACCCTTCGGGAAAAAAATTCAAATAATTTTCCTAAAATAAATTACCCTTAGGATTTTGTTTGGTCAACTTTTTAAAATAATTTTCCTTCAAAAAAAGTGTTTTCGACTAATTTACCTGAAATATACCGTTAAAAACTTTTTTCTATGACTTTCCTTGAATAAATAATCATTCAAAAGTTTTGTTTCAAAAAAAAATGTCCAAAACAATTCTTGATACTTAGCCAAAAACCTAAAATAAATGTCCCAAAAGAATTCCAACACTTAGCCAAATAAAGTGGAGTAATTTATTTGAGGGGAATTATGCCTTGTACTTTTGTTTTAGGATTTGTGTAGAACAATTTCTCTGAATGAATTTTGAATGCTCTAACACTTAGACAAAAGTTGAAAATTTTCTTAAGTATAAACATAGGCTTTTCTGAACCTCTTCTTGTAACTATCTAGAACCATGAAAACCTACTTAGATCCTCTCTATTTTGTATTTTTGGACTAATTAATAAGAATTTGATGCACTACTTCATCAAGCCATGCAAGAGCTTCATATGTGGGCCAAAAATGGCCAACATCTTTGACAACTCATAGGTGTTACATGCTTGTCTATTCAAGAGAACCCAGACCATGTTGCCTTGTCTATTCTATTAGGCATGGAGTTGTAAGTATCTAGAATTGATCTAGTCTAAAATATGATATAAGACTGTCCCTTTCTAGACCTTCCTCTTGAAACAACAAGGACCAAAAACAAAACAACAAAGGCAAATGCATGCAGGCATTTATTAAAAAGAAAGAGAAACTCACCTACTAAACAAAAAATGTACACAAAAGCACTTGGATAAAATTATGAAAACTACTCTAATATGTACAAGGTTATAATTTACATGTATCTTTCACCTAGTTCAAGTGGAAAAGTTTGAGTGTCATTCACTTGTGATAAAATAGTATGAAAAATACCTTTCTTTTGAGAGGTCATTATATGTGAGCTAAGATTCCTGACTGTTGATCCTTTTGGCATGATCTCAAGTGGATGAAATGGGAAAAACATGTCAACAATATAGACATAATGGTCCATTTCTTCAAGGGTTGCTTCATATTAGACTATAGAAGCTTCTATAGCTTTCTTATTTTATGGCTTAATTTTGTGCTCTAATTGAAGCACAACATGTGATGGATCCTCTTTGTCATCCTCCAAATGATCCAAATACCTAATAGGTCATACATTTTTTAATATGAATGTTGAGCAGTCATATTTTACTTAGATCCTATATTTTCATGCCCCTTATTATGTTTCTCAGGCATAATCGGATCATAGTTTCCTTGGAGAGGAACATAGCCTGCTTCTAAGACATTAAAAAAGTCTTCCAATATGACTTGAGTTGTAATTGAGACCTTTAATGACTCATTATGATCATGTTTAAAATGCACATTTATATCAGTTGCTTCTTCGACTTGTTTACCTAAAGGTACAAGTTTGTCATCCAAGCTTGAACATAAATATTCAAGTTTTCCTAGATGGAAGCCTCCTCTTGGTGATATGCATGTATTCCAATCTTGACCTCATCAATACTTAATTTATGGGATCTAGATTGGTATTCTTGCTTTGAAGAGAGGGGAGGTTCATATTTGTAGTTGAGGTCTAATTCATCATTGTTTGATGATTTTTATTGGTGTGCTCATCAAAATACATCACTCAAGTTCTTTAGATATCTTCTTTATCAACCTCATTGAAGGTTTCATGTTGCTCTTCAACTGCAAATGAGGGTTGGTATGACCATCCTGGGTCAACAACATTACGCTTATCTTTCTCAACTCTATTCTTTGATCTACTTTCCTCTTATTCCAAATTATCAGTGCTATCTTTATTTAGCACCTCCTCTTGAAGTGTGCCCATCTTGGATACCTAGTTTTTATCCTCTTCTTGATTTATGTAGAATGGACCTTCAGTAGTCTATTAAAAATATACTCTATTCTCATCTTGAGGGTTACCATTATCAAGTTCCAATTCATTAGTGTCAAAGCCATGCCAATAAGGTTGTTCCAAACATGACTTTTCCCCTTTTGGATGAAGTAGGATAACTATCATGATCTCTTCATCATAAACACTTGTGTATTCATCTTTAGGATAATATATGACTATAAGCTCATGTTTTATCCTTTATAATATAGGTTCTTCCTTCATGAGGGAGATGGTAGGAGGGTGAAGAAGTTCACATTACTTGTAGTGTAGGAGAGTATCCTTCTAACTAGGGACCTTGAAAGATCTTTTAGGCAAATCTTGAGGAAAGGAAAGAGAGTCTTGAAACTCTTGTGCACCAAGCTCATTGAGTTGTGCTATGGTTTCTTGATTCATTTCTTGTATAACTAACCTTACCCATACTATAACTAGTTCTTGGACTACTTCAATTGACACCTCCTCCTTGTTTATGCCCTTCTAAACAAACTTCCATGATGGAAATGAGTATGGAACAAAAAAAAATTCTTCCTTTTGAATGGTTATAGGAGAGAGTGGCCTTACAAGTGAGGGTATGACATAGCTAGGGTCAATTTTTTTAGAGAAGATCCATGATGGGATAACTTCCAGTTCTTGAGTGGGAATGGGCATGGGGGTAGGAGAAGGCAAACTAATTGGTTTAGATTTTACATACTCTTTCTACCATTTCTCAAATACTTATTCAATGGATAATACCCACCCTTTCATCTCTTTATTTTCAAGATGTGGGTAGTCAACTTCTTTAATGGATGCACATACATTATAGAACTCTTTCAATAAGATCTTTATCCCTTCCATGTTATGAATAGGGAATTATTATCCAATATTGAGCCTCTCCTTGATTTTCATTATTGTTATTCCTTGGTTCAATATTACCTATCTATGTTTTGATAAGGATAGACTTTGACAAGGTTGACTAGGGAGCTGATCAGGGAGTCTTGAAGGTTGAGCTTGAGGTTCTTAGAGGGGGGAGGGCACATAAGGCTGGTCTAAATAAGCCTAATACCCTTAATAATATATTATCATATTATATGAATTTTGGATCATGTTTCTTATCATTTCTATATCTTCATTCTTACAAGTTGACCACTATTTTCCCTGATAAACTTACCATCTATTCTTGACTAATTGAAGAGCAGTATCTACTTTTTATAGAACATAGATTGGGATAAATGGAGAAAAATCCAAATACTTACTAATATCCCCTATCAACTCAATATAAACTAATAATTGTTTCTTGACTCCATCTAATGATGTAATAGGGTAAGCCGAGTCTTGACAAAGGAAAGTAGAGGATTGATTTGAATACAAAGGAGGATAACATTGGTTATATGCAGAGGTAGAAGGAGGACAAAGGCCATGATATGGATGATAGGATACTGTAGGTCCACTTGGTGGGAATACATAAACATTATTTTCTTAATAAGTGTGATGATGAGGTAGAGGATAAACATATTGATCAAAATATGACTGATTGTACATACTAGATTATGATGATTAGGCACCTAGTTAGGCTGCTTAACCAAATGATAGACTCTCAAAGGTTCCATTTATGTTTTTATAATTCTTCCAAAGCCTCATATACAAAATAACAAAATAAAAAATCCTTTCACTACTTTGGACCTTAGTCCCACTAGGTGTGCTAGAGACTATTATGACATTAATGTGCACCCTTGGAGAGGGTTTTTCAATTTATATCCTATTAATTAATAATATTATGACAAAATTAGGCTATGGGTAACCTATATTGGGTTTGAACCTTTCGATTAGGCTAGATTAATCTTTGATGATCACCTAAACTAATGCTAAGCTAATGCTTCACAAGGAAAAGGGTTAGAAAGGGAAAAGGGCTCCTAAGAAAGTTAACTAGGTGATGCACCAAATTTAAATGAACACTCATCTATGCTTCAACCCATACTAGATCAGTCACATGATAATTATGGATTTCATGATCTCAAGACCAAGTTAACACACTATAAGAGGTTTAGAAAGAACACTAATCTAGACTTGTAAGACATTGAAAATACTTTAAAGAGGTAAACAAAATGCTAATAGACTACCAATAATCTCCTTCATAAATCCAATAAATATAAACATACTAAAGAACTAATCAAAGACAAGAGATAGGCAAAGAAATCATCTTATTACATGAAGAAGTAGTTCTTACAATATTTTGTCAGGGAATAGCCTAGTCAAATGAGCACACTTTTTCAAACATCTCAATGAGAATCCATCTCCCAAAAAGATGAAAAAGTATAAAAACAAGGAAACTTTACAAATGAGAAGAGAATTGGATAATATAGGAGAAGGGGAGAAGAGAGAAGATGGAACATGTTTCAAGAATAATTAATGAGCTTCTAGCTTTTAAGGGATGCTCCACCATGCTTTAGTCCAATTAGGATGTAATTCATAATGATAAAAATAGTCTTTATTTTTCCCAATAACCTCTAAGTAATACACTATAAGACAAGAGATTTTCTTAAAATGGTGAATCATGATCCTATTTATGAAAGACACCTTTATGCACTCTAATAATCTATTAAATTTTTAAGCTACTTCTTGAAAACACCATATATCTATCTTTGATCTTCACATCATCTTCTACTTGATTGCTTATGTATAAGGATAAAATCCTCATATCTATGAACCTAATCGATCCTTGTTATATCTCATTTGAGTGGTGACTTGTTGAGAGCTTATGACTATGTTTAAAGATGAGAGATTATACATTTATTGCATAAACTAGCTCTTACTTTGAAACATAGACTTGAATCAACTATAGACAAAAACTAATATAAGTTTATTGTTTTTCCTATAATTTATATAGATGGCACTCTTATTGATGCCTGGTCTTTTTTAAAAAAGTATCTACTCTTTTTGCCTAAATTAGGTCTAAAATTCCTATTTTATCTCTATGGAAGTGTATTAAGAATACTTGGTCCTTATTATTTATCTTGGTTCAACTCAAGTCAAGCTCGAGCTTAGTTCCATATATTTTCTACCAACTCAGGTCCATTCAATTACTTTACATGAGTTGAACTGCTACATCAACCTTACTCAAAAAATCCCTAGCTCGATCCTTTGTTCATTAGTTGTTGGTAAACTAACTCGGTCTCTATTGACCTTGACCCTTGATCTCACCCTTAGATCTCCTATAATAAGTTGAACATGTGCCATTAGATCTTTTGCCTAGGCTAATGTGTTATTAACACTTGACACCCATACATTAGGTCCTTATATCTTCTCATCAACCTCTTTACTCCCTTGATTACACCACATGGTGGCCTCTAATCCATTTTACTCTTTGAATCTACTCATGTGCCATTAATCTACCTTTATATACTCAAATGTGATCTGGTAGATCTTCTTAGACCCACTGACCTATCACTTACCACTCAATATTAGATTTGATCTAGGCTCTTGAGATCTAGACACTTGTTAAGCCCACATTTAGTTGGGGACCCTTTGATGGTTTTTAAATTACAATGGCTATTTTTGTAGGCCTAAATTTGCCATCTACACAAATGACCTTGGATTTTCAAATCTAAATGGCTACTTATAGAGACCCAAAATTTACATCTATGTGATCATCATGGGATATTTGAATCCTAATGGTTATTTATTTTGGTTTTAATTTGAAATTCACACACCCATCAATTGACATCCATAGGAATGATAATGACATTTTCATGACTATCAAAATTTGGAATCCAATGGATGGTTTTTAAGCTTTTTTTTAATGTTTGCACACTTATTACCACCCTACAATATCAACTTTACCAAAATAATTTTTTTGAAATAATTCATCTACGAGCATTGTCTTAGACAATTTTTTTGAAAGAAAATGGTCTTGGGAGAAATTATTTCAAAATAATTTCCCTAAAATAACTCAACATGGTCTTTAGAAAGATTGTCTTGGATAATTTTTCTAAAATAAAAATTTCCTCAAGGAAATTATCTCAGGGAATTTTCCCAAAAGATTTATGTACTTATTCTTTTACTGTAGATAAAATTTCTGAAATAATTCACTCTTGGGGAAAATGTTTGTGGAACATTTTCTCAGAAATAAAAACATGCCTTAGCCAAATTTTGAAAATAATTTTCCTAAAAAAAATTGTGCCCTTGTACCTTTTTTTGGAACTTTTGTCAAGGATACTTTCACTACATAATTTCCTTTCATCCTTTTCAAAATGGCCCTTTACCCCTTGATATTACCCTTTCAACTTTCTAAAAGTTCCCTTTAAAACTTTTGAAAGTGTCCTTTGGATTTTTGAATCAGTGATTTTCCTATAAAATGACCCTTTGAGATTTTTGTATTGGGACACTTTATTGAATAATGACCCTTCAAGCAACTTGTGTGAACAATTTTCTTGAAATAAATGATCCTTAGGATTTTGTTTGGTCCACTTTATCAAAGAATGATCCTTTATAAAAAGTGTTTTGGACCAATTTCTCTAAAAGATACCCTTTAAAATTTTTGTCTAGAACGTTCATTGAATAAATAACCCTTTTGGAGTTTTTTTTAAGATAAAATGCTCAAAACATTGCTTGATACTTAGCCAAAAAACTTGAAATAAATATCTCAAAAGAATTACAACACTTAGCCAAATAAAATGGAACAATTTATTTGAGGGAATTATGCCTTGTACTTTTATTTTAGGATTTATATGGAATAATTTCTCTAAAGGAATTCTCTATTCTCTAATTCTTAACTAAATTTTGAAAATTTTCTTACGTATAAACTTAGGCTTTCCTAGACTTGTTCCTACAACTATTTAACACCACGAAAACCTACTTGAATCTTCTTCATTTTACATTTATTGACTTATTTCTAAGCCTTTGATATACTGCTTCATCAAACCATGCAAGAGCTTTATATGTGGGCCGAAAATGGTGAACATCTTTAGTGACTCATAGGGGTTTTATGCATGTCTATACAAGAGAACCCATACCATGCTTCCTTATCTAGTTCATTGGGCATGGAGTTATAAGTCTCTATAACTGATCTAGTCTAAATTTTGATAAAATTTTAAACCTTTCTATAACTTTGCCTTGAAATAACAAGGACCAAAAACAAAACAATAAGGGAAAATTCATGAAGGCACTTGCAAGAAAGAAATAACAACTAACCTACTAAATAAAAAATATGCACAAAGGAACTTGGAAAAAACATGAAAACTACTCTAATATGTACAAGGTTACTATTTACCAGTACCTTTCACCTAGGTCAAATGGAAACATTTGAGTGTCATTCACTTGTGATAAAATAGGATGAAAAATGCCTTACTTTTGAGAGGTCATGATATGTGAGTTGATATGCATGAATGTTGATCCTTTTGGTATGATCTCAAGTGGATGAAATAGGACAAACATGTCTCTAATATAGACATACTAGTCCATTTCTTCAAGGTCTACCTCATATTAGGCTATAGAACTTCTATAACTATTTCATTTGATGGCTAACATTTTTGCTCTAAATGAAGCACAACATGTGGTGGTTCTTCTTGGTTATCCTCCAAATGAGCCAAGTACATAATAGGCCATCCTTTTGTCAATATGAATGTTGAGTAGTCATATTCTACCTAGCTCATATATTTTGATGCCCCATCATTATGCTCCTCAAGCACAATCAGATCATAGATTCCTTAGAGAGGAACATAGCATGCTTCTGAGACCTTAAACAAGTCTTCTAATATGACTATAGCTGAAATTTCAACCCTTGATGACTCATTAGGATCATGTTCAAAATGCACATTTTGACTAGCTTCTTCTTAACCCTGCTTACCTTAAGGTACATGTGTGTCATTGAATCTTGAATAGAAATCTTTAATTTCTTCCCAAAAGGCATCCTCCTCTTGATCATATGAAGGGATGCCAATCTCAACCTCATCAAGACTCAATCTATAGTAGATAGATTGGTCTCCTTCCTATCAAGAGAGGAGAGTGTATGAATTAAAATTTTTAAAGATAAATAACAAGTCTATTCTAGGCTAAATTCTACTAGAGTTAGAGAAATAAATGCAAGAAATAACATTTAAAAACCTTTGAAGTTTATACACAAGAATCTTCCATTGTGATTCAAATATGATTTGATTTATTAAAATGTGGTGCTCACTCTTTCAATGCAAAGGTGAAATGGGTAGTGTTTGGAATGAAAAATATTGGCTTTGATTCACTTTCGATGTAATATTTGATTATGCTTTTCTAGATTCTGATTGTGATTTCTCAAGGTTTGTGATTTATTGTAACATTTGTGTTCTTTTTAAAATGAGGATTCTCAAACTTATTTATAAAATCCTCGATTATGATCTGATGATGGAGGATCAATTGGAATGTTTCAAGTATCTAAATGATCAACAGTTAAGGATGAGTCCTCATCTATGATGGTGGATACTATTTTAATAAGGTGAGGAAAAGGAGGGGTTGGTTAGAAGACTTAGTACAAATGGATTGACAACTCAATGAAGGAGTCATAAGAAGTGGAGGTTTTCATGGATTTGGTTGGGATGGGGAGAGAAAAGTTGGAGAAGTTTGAATTGGTAAATTAAGGATTTAAATAATTTTTTAAAAAACAATTAAAGGTACATAATTAAATTTTTCAAAAGAATTTGAATAAATCAATTAATTAATTTTAGGAATAAATGTTAATTATTAAATTAAGAAGAAAGATTAAAGTGAATTTATATAATAAATGAAATTTAGGTGTTTACACTTTCCCCTCTTTGAAATGGTGTTGCGAAGCAATACTATTTCAAAGAATAGAAGAAGCAGAGTGTTGATGATAGAAAAGAAAAAAAAATCCCCAAATGAATGAAAATGAGTATAATGATGCCCCCTTGAGGGTTTGTGTGAGAAACAAACAAATGCTTGAAATTTTATGAAAATAGGAAATATCTAAGTGGTCAAATGAAAAATAAATCTATTTCAATTTTGATGTAAAATTTTCAATGTTTTTGAAATGTAAAAGAGTTTCCCCTAGTAAGGTAATATTATGTATTTGATTTGAAAATCAACAATTTAAACCACTCAGAGATTACATGCTTATTTTTATTTGCTAATGGCTCAGGGGCCAATGTAGTGGGTGTGGGAATGATATATCCCAACAATATGTTAATCATGAGATATACTGAGAGGGGGGGTGAATCAGTATATCATATATCTTATAAAACTTTCCCTTAACCAAATTACACTAAATCCAACATTCAAGATATGAAATAAAACTCAAACAATAAACACCACACAAGATAGAGAGAGACACCAGATATAACATGGAAACCCAATGTGGGAAAAACCTGGAGAGCAATCTCAAGTATATGAATGAGCACCAACCCAAACAATATTTGCAAGCACCAACCCCTTTGTTGAACACCAACCCATAGGAGCACCAACCCTTTTCCGAGCACCAACCTAGCATCAATTTGTGAGCACCAACCCATAGGAGCACCAACCCCTTTGCTGAGCACCAACCCAAAAACAATTCATGAGCACCAACCCACAAGAGCACTAACCCCTTTTGTGTATACCACACACCTATCTCTCAATGTTGCTATCTCAAAAAATGATAGTTAATTACAACATCTCTTTCCTCTCTCTCTCACCTTTGCTCTTCTAAGCTAGATATGACAAATACAAATCATATTCATCTCTCACAATTGCTCTTCTAAGCTAGATATTATAATATCAAATCAACCTCCATCTCTCATATTATAAATGGCTTCTCAAGCCTTTATTTATATCTTTCCAAATGACCTTTGGCCTTCCCCCTTTGTGACCCTTCAATCCTCATGGAAAATGGCACCAAACTTGTATGACCCTTCATTTCATTGCCTTTGAAAATTCATGTGGTGACCCTTCATGAGCAAAAATATCCTTCCCTCTTTTGTTCTTATCTTGGTGACTTTTCATATTCCTCAAAGTGTCCCTTCATGAGAAATTTCACCCTTCCTATTTTGTCTTCACTTGGTGACTCTTGGAATTCCACAAGATGACTCTTCACGGGAAAATGCATCCCATCCTTATTTTGTCTTTACCTTGTGGCTCTTTGACTTCTCCATGGACCCTTATTTTGTCTCAAATGCAACCAATAATATACTTATTAATATTAAATAAATATTCACTCACATTAGCCAAGATATATCTATTACAAACATCATTAAATGCAATGGGGCCTTTACCACCAATAATGCTTAGACCTTTGACATCAATGACAATATTTCCAACAATCTCCCCCTTTGTCATTGATGGCAACCTCAATCCTAAAAGTACCATATCTTGTCACCTGCACATACTATCATCTAAAAACATATAGTAACTCCCCCTTACTGTAGCAACCTGTACCTATTCCCTATACCTATTTTTGCACCTATAACTATACCTTTTATTCTCCCCCTTTGACATCAATGGTAAAGGGCCTACCTAGAGCTAACACTTATCTCCCGCTCAACTAATTCTAAACATTAATTGTAGGAAGTAATAGAAATTACTCCCAACTCCTCTCACAGATCTTTGAATGTGTCCTTTGATTGTGCCTTTGAGAAGATATCTGATAATACATACACATTGTTCTCTGTCCTTTGAGCATCTGCAATCAACTCATTTGAATATTTTATTCTAATCTCACAACCTTCTTTATGAAACTTTAATGTATATCCCTGATCACATATTTGAACAACACTTAATAGATTATGCTTAAGACCTTTTACATATAAAACATTCTTAGTCTTATTTCTACCATAATCCAAACTCAAAGTACCTTTTTTGACTATCCTAGTAGTGGTCTTATCTTTGAATCTAATTGTGCCACCATTGATATTCTTTAGATTTATGAACTTACTTTTATCTCTTGTCATATGCCTCAAACATCTGCTATCAATTAACCATGGCTGATCTTTATTTCTTACATGTAGAGCTGTCTGAACCATCATACAATCTCCAAGTTGTTTCTTCTACCATGAACATGTCTGAACCTTCTTCTTGATGAATGGAGGTTTGAAACTCTGATCCTTCTTAACTGACTCAAACATGCTTTTAAAATACTGAGCTATGTGTCCAAAGTTGTTACACTTGTATCATACTATGGTCTCTTCATCAAAGCTTGATAGAGGAGCAAAAGAGTTGTGGCTTCTACTTGACTCTACTTGACTTTCCTTCACCTTATTTCTTAAATTGTTAGGTCTTTTTTTACATTCTAATATCTTGTGATGATATCCATTACAATAAAAATAATAGCCATAAAAATAAGACATGTCTGTATATCTCTGACCTGATTGCCTTTTGTAGCTTTGTTCCTTCCAGCCTTCTCTATTTGAAATTTCCTCTATATTCTTCACTTCTCCCCTTTTTGTTTCCTCTTTTGTAAGAGCTTCAACATAGCTCTTTTTATTTTCAAATCTGATCCCTGTCTTATCTGAATTTTCTTTTTGACTTTCCAATATCTTATTTAGCATGTTAGTGCTATCCTCAAATTTTGAATCACTCACTACTTTATCATTGACTTCCTTCTCAATATCTTCTTTTAAAGAGGCAATTTCAATAACATACCTTTAACATTCTTTTATTGCTATTTCCAACTGTGTTGTGAGATCTTATTCATTCTTCTTGGCTTCTTCCAAGTGTGTTGTTAGATCATCAATAATTTCCTTTGACTCCTCTTCATTTTTCTTGATCTGGTGCTTTAATCTTTGATTCTTCTTCTCAATAGATTTTAACTCCTCAAGGGCACAAATGAGTTCTCCTTCCATATTCACTTCAGCTTCCTCCTCTTCTTCTTCTTAATCATCTTCATGTATGGCCATGAATAGAATCTCTTCTTCTTCCATCTTAAAACTTTGAAACTATCTTCTAAAAGTCTGAAGCTTAGCTTGCTAAACCTTTCCATCACCTTTATAAATATTCTCAAGTTTTACCCAAGTTTCATGAGCAGATTTACATTACATAACTTTAACAAATTTAGATTCACATAAACCACATAAACTATCATTTAAAGATTTAACATTACATTCACTTGCCTTCTTTTCTGCTGGAGTAATTACAGATGTCTATGTCTCTTCATATTCCTCCACCACTGCTTGCCATATGTCAAATCCAAGGGATATCAAATAAATCTTCATTCTCATGCTCCAAAAAGTATAATTCATTCCATCAAACAAAGGTGCCTTATTTTTAAAAAATCATTCCTATGACCCAGCCATCATGCTTTCCTGATCTACCTTTAAGCTGTAAAACTTTTTAAAAAAGGAACTTGGTCTAATATCAATTGTTAAGAACATGATATACTGAGAGGGGGGGTGAATCAGTATATCATTTATCTTATAAAACTTTTCCTTAACCAAATTCCACTTAATCAAACATTCAAGATATGTAATAAAACTCAAACAATAAACACCACACAAGATAGAGAGAGACACCAGATATAACATGGAAACCCAATGTGGGAAATACCATGGAGAACAATCTCAAGTATATGAATGATAACCAACCCAAAAAATATTTGCAAGCACCAACTTGTAGGAGCACTAACCCCTTTATTGAGCACCAACCCATAGGAGCACCAACCCATCAACTATTCATGAGCACCAACCCACAAGGGCACCAAACCCTTTGTTGAGAACCAACCCAACAACAATTCATGAGCACCAACCCATAGGAGTACCAACCCCTTTGCCGAGCACCAACCCAACAACAATTTGTGAGCACCAACCCACAAGAGCACCAACCCCTTTGTCGAGCACCAACCCAACAACAATTCATGAACACTAACCCATAGGAGCACCAACCCCTTTTGTGTATACCACACACCTATCTCTCAATGTTTCTATCTCAACAAATGATAGTTCATTACAAAATCTCTTTCCTCTCTCTCTCCTTTACTCTTCTAAGCTAGATATAACAAATACGAATCATATTCATCTCTCACAATTTCTCTTCTAAGCTAGATATTACAATATCAAATCAACCTCTATCTCTCATATTACAAATGGCTTCTCAAGCCTTTATTTATAGCTTTCCAAATGACCTTTGGCCTTCCCCCTTTGTGACCCTTCAATCCTCATGGAAAATGGCACCAAACTTGTATGACCCTTCATATCCTTGCCTTTTAAAAGTCATGTGGTGACCCTTCATGAGAAAAAATGTCCTTCCCTCTTTTTTCCTTATCTTGGTGACTTTTCGTATTCCTCAAAATGTCCCTTCATGAGAAATTGTGCTCTTCCCTTTTTGTATTCACTTGGTGACTCTTGGAATTCCCCAACATGAATCTTCATGGGAAAATGCATCCCATACTTCTTTTGTCTTTACCTTGTGGCTCTTTGACTTCTCCATGGGCCCTTATTTTGTCTCATATGCAACCAAAATTATATTCATTAATATTAAACAAATATTAACTCACATTATCCAAGATATATCTATTACAAACATCATTAAATGTAATGGGGCCTTTATCACCAATAATGCTTAGACCTTTGACATTAATGACAATATTTCCAACACAATAATAAATTATGGATCCATAAATAGAAAAAAATTATTGATTTGCAAATGGTTGGTGGATTTCACATCAATAAATGATTGCAACATTTTGGAAAAAAAAACTTGGAATAAAATTGATTTAATGGTTCTAAAAATTTGAAAATGGATGAAGAATTAGTATTATAGAGGAATAAAAATGATAAAACTATCACTAATAATACATATAATTGTCTCAATACTAGTGTTTTTTGCAAAATTGTTGAGGGTATGTGTAAAATTATTTACCCCTAGCTTTTTAATGTAAGAGAAGATATTGTAAAATTACATGTCCCACATTAAAGATTGTATGCTTAGATATGCTCAGACTTAGGGGTCATGAGTAGATGTGAGAATGATATATCCAAATGATGGTAAGCCATATGCTAGAAAATGAAAAATATATATATTCCAATTTGTGATAAAGATTTACAAAATTGATATTTACAAGCATGGATAAGAAGATAGAGCACATTGATTAAATGAAAATAAAAAATTTGGATGAAATGGATGATAGTGAAGGTGGTGGTCAAGCTGACGATAGAGACCCTATCTTTCTAAGCACTACCTACATAGCTTAGTTAGATAATGTCTATGCGTGGATATTAGACCATATGTAATTCTCATAATACAAAAAGAGAAGTGATGATGTAATGTAAGATTGACCCATGGATTCTAGACATAAGTTAATTATTTCACATTATGAGTGGATGATGGAGAAAGGATGAAAAATGTGATTTTATCAGTCCCAATTGACATGTGTGAGAGATTAAATGGAAAGACTAAGAAATGATGGTGGATGATTAATATGCAAACATTAAAAAATAAATTAAGTGATCACATAGGTTAATGATGATGGATCAAATGATTCAATAACATTGATGAGATAAGGATGAATGAAAGAGAGGGATGACACACAAATGTATTGAATTGCGAATGTGAGATGGTTTGATAGCTACCTTGTGTTTATTTTGTTCTTTGTATTGGATTTTTAATGCTAATTCTAAATAAGTAAAAGTTGAACAACTTATTTTTGATATTGGGTATGACAATATGAACCAATGGTATAAAAAAATCATGATGATTATCATGTAATACATGTAAGGACTAATATATTCACAAGGACAAAACTTAGTGCATCATGATATGAAATATCATAATAACACCATTAGTAATGCACATAGTGATCTAGACACAAGAAATAAAAATAAAGATAAGATAAAATAGATGTTTTTAACAATGAAAATGATTTAAGTAAACACAAAAGTAAACAGACATTGCATAATCAAGTAAACATACATGATGTAAAATAAAGTAAGTGACTATACATACAAGTGATCAAATTAATAAAACAAGTAAGAAAATGACTTTCTGGATGTCCTTGGCTAGAATAAAACCCTTTGACATAGTGATTTTTGATAATGTTAAATTGTTTGATGAATAATCTGTATAAGGTATGACTAGTGTACGTAACTAAAGACAAAGGATTTTTTTATTATTGTTTGAATTTTGTTTTTAGATTTTGCTTTTTTGTATTTTTTTGGGTTTTCTAATATTTTTGGATTTTTGTTTTGGTGCTTGGGATTGTTTTTTAGGATTTTGTTGGAATTTATGGGTGTATACAAAAGGAATACCAACAAATGGAAAACCAAATTCTAGCACTAAAGAGTAAGTGGTATGGGATGGAAGGAATACATTATATATGGAATTTGGATAAATAAGAATGGATTGGAATTAAGATGATAACTCTATGGAACACATGAGGTAAGAACCAAATGTCTAGTCATCAAAATAACATTCTAACAATACGCCAAGATGTTTTTAAGAGCATTTCTCAAGAAATTTATACTTTTTTATCAAGGTCAAAATGGGAATAAAGATGGTTTTA
Organism: Torreya grandis; assembly: GCA_037957365.1. Lineage (NCBI taxonomy): Eukaryota > Viridiplantae > Streptophyta > Pinopsida > Cupressales > Taxaceae > Torreya > Torreya grandis. Next base: position 1,061,690 of record JARHVA010004363.1, on the reverse strand, counting down.
TGATGGCAAGGATTGGATGAGTTTTGATATGTTTGGGGTTAAATGGATAAGGATGAGTTTGGATATGTAAGGGTATTCAAGGATGGTAAATCATGGTTGAGGAGTTTAGAATGGATTGGATAGGCATAAGATGGGTAAATATGCTTTAGGATAACTTGGGATAAGTAACTATGGATGAATTTAGAGTGACATGATGGGATTAAAGAATTTATAGGATGGGTAAGGATGGGGGGATGATTTAGAATGCATAGGAATGGAATGGATGATCTTTCCCCATAGTGTAGGGTATTTATACACAACTAATTATTTTATACATGATACCAAAAATCAATTTTCATCATGGTACTTGTCCAAGGCTCCATATAAATGTTTTTCACCTTAGGATGAATTTATTTCTCTTTCTCTTTCTAATCTTTTTTAGCTTTCTTTCTTTTTTTTTGCTTTTTGGCATCTCATTTACAAAGAGGTTCAACATACTGATGCTTACCACTATTGATATTTTAGCTATGCACTCTAGAGATGTCTTCAATAAATTCATTGATTTATAAGTTGGCTTCTTCCAAATTTACTAGGATATAGTCATAGCCCATATGATAGAGTGTGCTACTAGATAGGGTGATGTAGAAAGTATGTTGGATGAAGAATGTGTGTTAAGTGCATGAAGAATTTGGAGTGATATAATTATAGTGGTGATAAGTATATCGGTCATGATGTAAAGGGTGAATGGGACCAACAATCTCACATTTATCAAGACTAGGAGTAACTTCAAGTTGGATGATTTGAGCATTTAATGCTTCTTCAATGATATATTCAACTTTTGATGGGGATCCATCTTGAAAATGTGCTAATATAGAGGATATATTAATTTTCTCAGCCATTGGTGCCTTAAAAAGGTTTTCACCAAAGGATTTTTCTTGATATTTTTTATTAAGATTTAGATTAGGATTGTCTAATAACACCTCAAAGAGGTTTTCATTAAGGGAATCATATTTTTTATTTTCTATATTTTGATTTGTATTTTAACTACAATTTGTATTTTAATCATCTAATAGTGCCTCAAAGAGGTTTTCACTATGGGGTGTAAATTTTATATTTGGATTTCAAGATTTATTCTGATTGAGGTACACTTGTTGTTTCTCAGAATATGTAGATATTTCTTAATACTATTCTAGTAAGAGATCATCTAGGAAGTCTACAATTATGTTGTTATCAAGGAAGGAAGTTAACTGTAAGTAAGATCATTGGTCCAAATAAAAAGGTGTAGGATACTAGCTTGAAATATGGAAGGTAAGAATGGTGATGTTTCTGAAAGTAGTGATAGTAGAAAAGTACATGTAGAGACTATGAATATATCTTATTTCAATTATGGATGAAGTTAACTTAAAAACCACAAAAGTATCACTAGCATCTTTACATTGAATTTTAAATGGTTTGTAGTTGATGTTATGTGATCTAACATTTACTTCAAAATGATGGGTTCAATAATTACTTGTTAATGGATTGTTTTATCTATAAGTACCTATATCACTTGGGGTGAATGTTTTAGGGTCATGGGAGATAAAATAGGTGATAAGTATTTGGGTGTTTAGACAATGGGAAGCATGCTATATTGGTTGAAATATTTTTTTGTCTGAGATAGGATCTTGGTCAAATATGGGATCTTGATCAAATATAGGTTTTTGGTTAAAAATAGGCTCTTCAATAAAGATGGGAGCTTCATAAAAAATGAATGGTAAACCATGGTTTGTAAAGGTAGGTTGATTGGTTATGGATTGACTAAAAATGGATGTGTCAAAAATAGGATCTTGAGAAATGGATGGAAGATTATGACCTTGACTTAGAAATGGTGTGCCTTGATTAGGCTCATGAAAGACATCTTGGCATGTCCTAAAGTTATGATTTTCATACGTGGATACACTTGTATTTACCTTGATGTACCCTTTGTCAATAAATCTTGGATATAATGCTTTAGTCTCATATAATGATTGATGGAATGGCCTTCAATTTTATGATAATCACAATTTTCATTATGTCTGTACCACTTCATTTTTGGGACATTTGGCTCAAAGTATTTTGTGTTTGGAAATATGACTAGGTTTTTAGCGACAAATTTTGGAAATAATACATCATAAGCTTCCCCTAAAGGAGTGAATTTTATATTAATAATAATGATGATGATTTTGATATGCTAGGAGTGTTGTAACTATTGTAACTGTAGGGATGGAGTGACACTAGATGGTAGAGGTGATAGAATTGTATTCACTTTGATAGTTTGATAGGGGATGTTAGAATCAAGGCTATAAATAGTAGAGGGGAGACTTGGTTAATTTTTTAGAATAGGCTCACTAGTGGTAACATGATGTTGATATACAATGCTTTTAGATTCCGTAGTTAGAGAAGTAGCTTGATCTTGGGAGGATAGATTTGTGAAGGTTGATGGAATTGAATATGTTGGGTTTGTGGACAAATGTGAATTTTATGTAGTTTGGTTCAATTATGGGAATGGGTTAGATTCAAAATCAAATTATTGATTTTGATGAATTTGGAATGGTTGCTTTTGAAGGGCATAAGAGTGGAACATTCAATTTTGATGGAACATAGTTTGATTTATGAATGAAATTTGGTTCAAATATAGATTTGAAAGTGGTTGTGAAGCTGAATCAAAAGTTTAATTTAGATAAATTCTAAGGTTGGCACTAGATGGATTAGTGAAGAAGTTTGGGTTTGAATTTTGGGGTGCACTAGATACAAAATCAAATGATTGATTTTGATTACCATAGAAAATTTGATTTGAAAAACTTGAATGATTATTCAAGTTTAGATTTGATTAATGGATGGATGAGGATGAATACATATTAAAAATTGAATTTGGATTGACTTTATGATTGACTTGACATTGATTCAAATATGCATGTGAATCAAAGTTGGTTCGATAGAGTACTAGGTTATAATATTGACTATTGAGATTATGATTCAAAAGGAAATTCATCAAGGGGTTATTCCAAGATGCCATAATTCTTGTAATGGGTAACAATAACAAGGAAATACTTGACTCAATAATGAAAAAGACTTAAAGTTAGATTCTAGTAAAGCAAAGTACTAAAGTGACTTCAAGTTTTATTACTAAATAAATGATTTTGAGCTTTTTAAAGAGAAACATGTGATTTTTAGGATAACATTTAAACTCAAAAGAAATTATTTGAAAACAAGGATTTTATAGCATGTGGTAATCACAAGGAAACCAAAAAGCATTTATATTCTAAAAAAATAAGAAATTGCACATAAAGGGTGAAAACTAGTATAAAGGGTTGTGAACAACTTTTAGGCTTTCCATTGTCACTTACTCATCTATGCTCTCAACTCTAACATAATATTTTAATGTGATAACCATGGAGGATCCTACCATGCCCATGGATCATCGAGTCTAGTTTTGAGGTTGTGTGGAAAGTAACTTATCAGTGCTAACCACTAATTGATGCACCAAAGTCAATTGATAAAGAGGTAATCCTAGGATTAATATATACATGAGCTCATCTAGGGGGAATAAAAACATGAAAGAGATTGATACACAGACACACATTATTAGGTCTTGTCCTAAAGTCCACAATATAGTCATATGGGTCTCAATGTGTTGACAATCAAAAATATCAAATCTTGAGTCAATTGTTGAAACCTTGAGTATTGGAGTGTAAAAGCTCCTCAAATCATAGTGTGCTTAAAACACACAACCACTTAGGAAATTGAAACAATTGGGTCTCCATTTATATACCCCACCATAAAATGGGGTTTGGTCTATTATATGGTGGTAAAATCCATAGTCAATAGAGCCCCTAATAAAATAAAAATAAAGAGTTAATACTTGTTTTTTAATTTATGAGTATCATCAGCAATGTGATGTCAAGGAAAGAGAATAAGAAAGATCAACTAGAGTAACATATAAGCTACAATATTACTTTTGATTTATAAGTATCATCACCAACATGACAACAAGGAAAGAGAATACATAACCTTTGAAACGAAACAAGAAGACAAAAAACAACAAATCAATTTACTCCATTAAAAATAAAGTTTGATTTATTTACTAGGAATATAAAAGACCAAAAACAAAAAATGTTAGTGAAAACACATGAAAAAGAGTTGGTTTGATTCTTTACTTGATTTTTGCAATTGTCTTTGGCCATCATTCTACAAACAAGGTGTTAGTTTATTTTTCTTGGCCTGAGGAATAAGATAACTTTAAAAAAGAAATGAAAAACCATGAAAAACACACAAAAATAAGCTTCTATGATGAAATCACTATTACATAGTTAAGTCAGAAAAGTGAAATTACAAAATGATCATGTAGGAAAAAGATAGAAAACAAAAAGTATTACAAAAGCAATATCATTGTTATGCTTAAATAAATCACTACATAGAACAAAAAAATCATTTTTGTATGAAAAAACTATAGGTAAAGACAAAATATCTACACCAAATGACATAATCACTACGGGAAAACATGAAATCACTACACCAAATGACAATTTCACTGTGAGTTATGATGTAATCACTATAGGGTAGAACAATATCTCTATTCTATGAAAAAATAATTATTCTAATAAAAAATTATTGTTAACCCAAAAAACATAGAAAATAGCATAAAAATGTGGGAAAAGGTGACTAAAACACTATTTAGTTTAACTAAATCACTAAAATTTGCTCTGAAATCACTGTTACACAAGAAAAAAGTATATCCAAACATGAAATCTTAGATATCAACTTGTAGTTCATACCAACTCAAAAAACACATGAATTAAACATAAGAGATAGACAAAAAACAATAGGAACAAAGAAATCAATATTGTATAAGTACATAAAGAAAACAAGAAGATTAAAAAGATGTCGGTAGGTCCCATCAGGTGTGCCAAAAGTGTATGAATTAAAAAGTGCAAAGACAAAGAACAAGTCTATTCTAAGGTAAATTCCACTAGAGTTAGAGCAACAAATGCAAGAAACAACAATAGAAAAGTTTCATAGTTTAGATACAAAAATCCTCCATTGAGATTCAAATCCGATTTGCTCTATTAAAATATGGTGCTCACTCCTCCAATGCAAAGGTGATATGGGAAGTGTTTGGATGTAAAATATTTTATTTAAATAACTTTGGATGAAATATTCGATTATGATTTGCTAGATTATGATTATGATTTCTAAATATTTGTGATTGATTGTAACATTTGTGTTCTTTTTAAAATGAGGATTCTCAAACTTATCTATAGAAGCCTAGATTACGATCCAATGGTGTAGGATCAATTGGACTTTTTAAAGGTTCTAAATGATCAATAGTTGAGGATGAGTCCTCATCAATGAGGATGGAGACTATTTAAATTAGGTAAGGAAAAGGAAGGGTTGGTTAGCAAACTTAGTCAAAATGGATTGACAACTTAGTGGAGGAGTCATAGGAAGTGAATATTTTCATGGATTTGTTTGGGATGAGGAGAGAAAAGTGGGAGAAGTTTAAATTGATAAATTTAGGAATTAAGTTATTGAAATAAAGAATAAAAGGTGCACAATTGACTATTTCAAAAGTATTTTAATAAATAAATAAATTGATTTTAGGAAGACATGTGAATCATTAAATTAAGAAGAATGATTAATAAACTTAGAAAGAATGATTAAGGTGCATTTTTACACTAAATTAAATTTAGGAGTCTAAAAAGAGGTTCATCTTTGCAAGCATGGTCTAATTCATCATGATTTTGATTTTCTTTACTAGTATGCTCATAAAAATTCATCACTCAAGAACTTTAGATGTCTTCTTTATCAAACTCATTCATGTTTTCATCTTGATCTTCAAATATAATTGAGGGTTGGTCTTATGATCCAGGGTCCAAATCATTACACTTATCTTGCTCAACTTTATGCTCTTATCTTCTTTCCTCTTGTTCCAAACTATTAGGGATATCTTTTTTTGGCACCTCCTCTTGAAGTGAACCCACCTTAAATACTTGACCTTGATATTATTATTGATCTATGTATAATGTAAATTTAGTATTCCATTCAAAATATGCTTTATTGTCATATTCAGGGTTGTCCTCATTAGGGTCTACTTTGTTAGTGTCAAATACATGCCAAGTAGGCTAGTCCAAACCTATCTTTTCCCATTTTAAATGAAGTGTAATGCCTATCATGATCTCTTCATCATAGACACTTTTGTTGTCCTATTTAAGCTTATATGTGACTACAATCTCCTCATTTATCCTTTGTAAAATAGGTTCTTCCTTCATGAGGGAGATGGTGGGAGGGTGAAGAAGTTTACCTTGCTTGTAATGTAGGAGAGTATCCTTAAAATTAGGGACCCTGAAAGATATTATAGGCAAATATTGATTAAATTATAGAGAGTCTTAAAACTCTTATACACAAGCTCATTGAAATGATCTATAATTTTTTTATTCCCTTTTTCACAAAACTAACCCTCTACCAGAACTGGTTCATGGATTGATTCAATTGATAGTTCCTCCTTCTTCTTTATTCCCTTCTAATCCATGATGTAAATGAGTATGAAATAGACACTTTTTATTATTTTTAATGATTATAGGAGAGGGTGGCCTTACAAGTGAGGGCATGATATAGAAAGGGTCAAAACTTTTGGAGAAGATTCATGATGGGATGACTTCATGTTCTTGAGTTAGAATGGGCATTGGGGTAAATTGATTGGCTCAATATTTACATACTCTTTCTCCCATTGCTCAAACACTTCATCAATGGAAAATACTAACCCTTTCATCTCTTCTTTCTCAACATGTGGGTAGTCAATTTCTTCAATGGATGCCCATACATTCTATAACTCTTACAAGAAAATATTTATCCCTTATATGACATGAATAGGGAATTATTATTTAAGATTAACCCCCTCCTTGATTTTCATGATTATTCTTCCTTGGTACAATATTGGCTCTTTGAGTTTTGACAAGGATGGAGTTTGACAAGGTTGACTAAGGAACTGATTAGGGACTCTTAAAGGTTGAGCTTGAGGCTCTTGGATGGGGGAGGGCACATAAGGTTGGTCCAAACGAGCCTACTACCCTTCATAAAAAATTATCATATTGTCTACATTTTGGACCATGTTTATTATCATTATTATATCCTCATTCTTACAAGGTGACCACTATTCTCCCTCACAAACTGACCATCTATTCTTGACTAGCCAAATAACACACTTTGTTTTTTGTAGAACATGGTTAGGGATAGCTAGAAAAAATTCCAAACCCTTACCAATATCCCTTATCAACTCAATATAAATTGATAATGCTTGCTTGACTCCTAACAAGGATGTAACATGGTAAGCTTGGTCTTGATAAGGGGAAGTAAAAGATTGATTTGAATGCAAAGGACGCTACCCTAGGTAATATGTAGTGGTAGATAAATGACAAAGGCTATGATAAGGTTTATAGGCTACTTGAGGGCCACTTGAGGGGAACACATAAACGTTATTTTCCTAATAAGTATGATGATAATGTAGAGGACAAGCATATTCATGAAAAGATGACTAATTGTACATACTAGATTATGATGATTAAGAACATAGGCTATTTAACTAGTTAATACATGCTCAGAATCATCATTGGTGTTTCTATAATGCCTCTAAAGGCTGATATGTAAATGATAAAAATAAAAAATCCTTCCATTTCTCTGGACCTTAGTCCCAATGGGCTTGCTAGAAACTATTATGACATTAATGTTCACCCTTGGAGAGGGTTATTCAGGCTCTCTCCCATCAAGTTAGAATATTGGGACAACCCTAGGCTATGAGTATTCAAAGATAAGAGATAGGAAAAAAATCATCTCATTACATCAAGAGGTATTTCTTATAATATTTTTATAGGGTATAACCTAGTCAAATGAGTACACTTTTACAAACATCTCAATTAGCATCCATCTCCTAGAAAGATGAAAAAGTCTAAACAAGTAGGAACCTTTACAAAGGAGAAAAAAATGGGATAATAAAGGAGAAGGGAAGAGGAGAGAAGAGGGAGTATGTTTTGAAAATAATTAATGACCTACCATCTTTTAAGTGATGTTCCACCATGTTTCAATCCAATCAAGACATAATACATATTGAACAAGACAATCTTTGTTTTTACCAATAGCCTCTAAGTAATACACTAGAAGAAAAGATATTTTATAAAAATGTAAATTCATGATCATGTTTATGAAAGGGACCCTTTGGCACTCTAAAAATCTATTAAATGCTCAGGTTACTTCTCTAACTAGCAGATCTTTATATTTGATCTTCACACCATCTTGTACTTGACTACTTATGTATAAGGACAAAATCCTCATATCTATGAACTTGCCTTAGGCATGATGTATCTACTTTGAGTAGTGGATTGTTGAGAGATTATGACTATGTCAAAGGATGAGATATTTTACATTTATTGCATAAACTAGCTCCTACTTTGAAACGTGGACCTAAATCAACTATAGACAAAAACCAATCTAAGATTATTGGTTTTCTTATAGTCTATATAGATGGTACTTTACTTGATGCCTAGTAGTTTTTACAACAAATTCCCACTCTTTTACCCTATATTAGGTATAAATACCTATTTTACCTCTATGGATATCTATTGACAATGCTTGGTCCTTATTGGTTATCCTAGTTTTACTCGGGTCAAGATCAAGCTTAGTTTAATGTACATTTTTCTAGGTTGAGTCTATTCATTTACTTTACCCAAATCAAAATGCTTCATTGACCTTAGTAGAAAAAGTCCCCACTTGTTACTTTGTTCATTAGTTATTGTCAAACTAACTCAGGATCCATTAACATTGACCCTCACTCACATCATCAAATCTCCTCTAATAGTTTTAATGCATGCCATTAGATCTTTTTTTTGGTTTAATGCACTATTGACACTTGATACCTACACTTTTGGTCCTTGGATCCACTCATTAGTATATTTGATCCCAAACTTATGTCACATGGTGGCCTCTAATCCCCTTGACTTTTTGACTCTACTTACATGCCATTGATCTACCTTTATATGCTCAAACATGCTCCATTACATCTGTTTGGACCCACTGACCTGCCAGTCATAGTTCATTATTAGATTCGATCTGGGCTCTTGAGATCTAGACACTTATCAATCTTGCATTCATTTTGGGCCCCTTTGATTATTTTTGAATGCTAGTGTCTATTTTTTTAGGCACAAATTTGACATCTACATGAATGTCCTTAGATTTTCAAATCTAGCCTAAACTTGACATCCACATGCCTTATTTGTATCCCAATGGCTATTTATTATGTCTTGAATTTGATGTTCATGAAATAATAAATTGATATCCATAGGAACATCAATGGCATATAATAGACTATCAAACTTTGGACTCTAATGGATGGTTGCTAAGATTTACTTTGATGTTTGTGCACCTATCACCACCCTGCTGGATCATCTTTCTAAAATAATTTATTCAAAAGAATTTATACATGGTATTTATCTCAAATATTTTTTTTGAAATAAAATGTTTTTCAAGAAAATTTTTATAGAACAATCTCCCTAAAAGAATTCATGTCCTAGTCTTCAAAAATACTATTTCAAGCAATTTGTTCAAAATAAAAATGTCCTCAAAGAAATATTCTCAAACAATTTTCTTCAAATATTTGTGTACTTAGTACATTTACATGGATAAAATGTTTGAAATAATTTGGTTTTCAAAAAAATTATCACAAAACATTTTCCATGAAATAAAAACATGCCTTAGCAAAATTTTGGAAACAATTTTCATAAAAGAATTCATGCCCTTGTACCTTTTGTCAAGGACATTTAACTTAAAAAATTGTCTTTTACCCTTTTCTAAATGGCCCTTTGCCCCTTGAGATTACCCTTTAGGATTTTTAAAAGTTTCCTTTAAATTTTTTGAAAGTGTCCTTAAATTTTTTGAAAGTTTCCAAATTCAGCTTTTTGAATTAGCCACATTCTCAAAAAATGACCCTTCAAGATTTTTATATCAGAACATTTTGCTAAAGAATGACCCTTCGAGAAAAGTGGTCAGATAATTTTACCAAAAGAAATGACCCTTAATATTTTATTTTTTCCACTTTTTAAAATAGTGATCCTTCAGTAAAAGTATTTTGGACAAATTGTCCAAAATATACCCTTCGTAACTTTTGTCTAGGACTTTTCTCAAAGAAATGACCCTTTGGGAGTTTTGTTTCGAACAAAATATCTGAAACAATCCCTGATACTTAACCAAAAAACCTAAAATAAATCTCCTATAAGAATTCCAACACTTATCCAAATAAAGTAGAATAATTTCTCTGAGGTGATTATGTCTCGTACTTTTGTTGTGGGCTTTGTGTGGAATAATTCCTTGGAAGGAATTATGAATTCTCTAACACTTAGCCAAAAATTGAAAATTTTCTTAAGTATAAACTTAAGAATTTTTGGATCTATTCTTGTAACTATTTAGATACTCTCCATTTTGCATTTTTGGACTCATTTATAATACTTTGATCCACTGCTTCATCAAACCATGCAAGAACTTCATATGTGGGCTAAGAATTGCCAACAATATCCTTATCTTCTTAGTGTGCACTTATACATAACTAACAAAGGATTCTAAAATTGGAATGATAGTGGATTATATAGTGATTAGGTATGAATAAGAATACATTATGGGATTATATAAGATGTTCTCATAAATTTAAATACTTTGAAAGCTTTCATATAGATAAATAGTTATTAGAATGGCGATTTGGCCAAGCAAGGTAAATATGTCAAGGACAAACATTGTCAAGTATTTATTATTTAAATTTTAGTGTCTACATAACATCATTCATGACCAAATTTTGATATATGCTATATATATCCATAATTTTTCTATCATTTTTATCAATCTAATCAATATCATAAACCTTATTTTTACTCAATTTGTTCTATATAACCTGTCTCAAAATATCATAAAATATATCAAATATTCATCACAATCACGTAAAATTACCCACACATATATATAATATGTATCAATATTTACAATAAAAATCACATAATATAACCCAAAATTTAAATAATCTTTCTATAATGGCTTAAATATCTAATACAAGCCCATTATATACCCCATTTTGAGGTAAGGGATGAAGCTTAAGGATCACTCATATTAGAAGAAATATTTATGTGCATCATGTTATATATAAAAAAATGTAATTTATGTAAATAATTTGAAATAAAATGATAATATATTTCATCATATTAATATTTTATCATTTAATCATATATGAAGCATGTAATCTAAGACAATGGGCATATAAGAGTCATGTCAATAAGATATAACAATTATGCACAAAGTAATAAGCAACCTAGTAGATACATGATATAAATCATGGAATTTCCCAAAAATATAATAATATGTGATATAAATATCATAATAAACATAAGTAACATGCATACATGTATCCACAAATACACATTAAATATCATGATCATGAAAAACACGAGCACTAAAGGCATGGTTGATGTCTAACCTAACATAGACAACATGTCCATGACACGAACAAGTAGATAATTTAAAAAACAATTTACATCATGAAAATACATATATAATTCACCCATATCACACAAAATTTAATAATCAATGACATCAAACACATGTGGAACAATCAATGTTAGTTCACATAATCAGTTAATGTCATCATCTAGTTTAGAAAATTACCAAATCTATATGAAATATAACATTAAAAATATACAAAAAATTAATTCATGTAAAATATCATATGATATATAGATAAATATTAAAATATATAACCTTATAATTATTAAAATATTCCCTTACTGCAGGCCTACCCCCAATGTAGTAAGTTAGACTCTAAGTGTAAGAAATGACTGACATCTATATATACATGTATCATATGTAACTTATATGTAATAAATCCTACTCATGTATAGCATGAAAATAATTTTCAAATAAAATTTATGTTTAATTTACCATGTACATAATTAATAACATTAATTTAACTTGTAAACTAATAAAGCATGTCATGCATAGGTCCCGATTTTGAATTTTTTGATTTTTTTTTTTTCTAATTTTAACCACATATATGTTAAATAAATTAAGGATTCAATGAAAGGATTAAAAAATATAATAATATAATATGTTTCAAAAATACATAACATATGTTAACACATAATTTACACCATATGTAATAATTAAGTTGGCTTTGAGGAAGTGAAGACAATCAATATGCTCTTGTTACATATGTGAATTATAAAATCATATATCAAAAGAACATGTGGAGGTAAGAAAATAAAAGAACCAAATGTGAAATAATGTGTGTAAATTAATGTGTAATAATATATTGGCATATAATGTATGTGATCATATAAGCTCAATGTAGGTTGTATTAATAATAAGTATAGGTAGTCAATATATATGGGTAAGTAAAATTACATGAGGAATATGTATCAAGATCAGACTATTGTAAAATATGTGTCATTTTATGATAGTTTAAACACTATTTTTTGAATTTTATATCATCTTAATCCTGTACACTTGGAAAAATCAAAATTTTTCCTCTCAATTTTAGACCTTTCCCACTTTCTAAAGTCTCATAGATGCTCTATTTTATACCTTTTATCCTATCTCTCAGTCTAACTAGTCTTTGTTGATGATCCAAACATTATATCTTACCTAGAATGCTTAAAATATAGTTACCTTCCACCTCTATAAGTTATGAGTCTATACTTACTTTCCTTCTCCTTAGACACTAACGTCTAGGATAGATACCTACATCAACACTAATTTCCTACTCTGACCTCAGTGTCTAGTCCCCTAAAGTCATCAAATTTACAAATAAAATATATCATAATGGTCATCCTAAGTGGTTTAAAATAAGTAACTTATTCAAAGGGATTGATGTAAATACAAGGTCAACCCTCATTCATTCCTCACTTATAAAACCTAGAAAAGACCTCAAGCAACTTACCAAATCAATTAATCAAGAAATAAATAAATTAAAGCTTCCATATTTTATCATATTTCCATATTAGTCATAGGGAAAACACATACATAAGTCTAAACTACTGAAGGAGCATCCCAATATCTATACTTTCCATGTTATAAGCTATGTCTCTATTTTACTTGCTTTACACATATTACATTATTCACATGCAATCTAACACATAGGGGAGAACTACATCAGTCTGAGGCCCACTTCAGATTATTGGCTATGTAGGTAGTTATAATTTATAGAGGGGTATTTGGGGTTAAGTTTATAACATGTGATAACTATCTTATTTTGCATACGGTCACTATGAATATGAATAATTAGAGTTTTACAAATTCATGAGTGATAGTCCATGACCCATATCTGAATACACGAAAGCAATGGTAAATTCAAACCTAGAAGCATCCAAGTAGTCACATCCTTTTATAATAGGTATTTTATATATTATACTTACATAAAGTTTTGATATTAGTGTCGACACAGTCATCCTAGGCTCATACTAGTGTCTGCAACTCTAGAAGTAACAAATCTAGAATCTAGTGATTGTTATAAAATCATCTTCTAGTTTGATTTATACCTCTTCTAGATATAAAACTGCATTAGCATCATAATAATCTAAATACATTACTTATTTATCTTTTATATACTTATCATAGTTTTACTTACTATTTTTATCTTATCTCAGTTTAAGAAATTTAGTATATGTTTATATCTTAGTTTAGTATCGAATTAGCCTATTCTATGTTTGATCATCACCTTTGTGCATTATCATTTCCATATTATTAACCTTATCTACCCAAATATAATTCCATATCCAATTTAGGGTTAAAAATTTGGTGAATGTAATCTTTGAACATTAAACCCATGTAAAAATAGAGTTTTATAATTTTTTTGTTGCTAATTACTGATTACTTTAAAATATGTGCAACACGAATGCATCTATCACCCATTTTGGGTTGAAATATGCCATATATGTAATGGTTTTCTACATAATTTGACTTGTAAAATATGTTATGTGAATTCCTTTAAATAATGAGAGGGTTTTAAAGTGGAAATGACACTTCATCTCTCTTCAAAATTCCTTTTATAATGCTACAAAACTAATATGTAGATTATAACTTGTATGTTCTTAGCCATTGTTATACATAAGTATTATTAAAATTATATATGTTTTATGCACCTAAATTCCCTCACCTACATTATTGTCACTAATATTCCTATTAGTCAACACTAATTACACTTAATCTGATTTATCTCACTAATATATCCCCCTTTTTTAGTCATCACTCACTAACCCTATTCTATCCCACCAATCATTAATTTATCCTAAAACCCCATTATCCTATCCCAAACCTATTTTATCTATTATTTGGGAATCATAAAATCCTAATGGCCCACCCACCCACATACTAGCCTATTCTTAGGCTCTCTTACACCCCTAGTCTGTAATCACTTACCTAACCCCTATCTAATCCATCCCTAAACCTAATTAAACCCTAGGAAGGATTATAAAACCCTATAGATCTATAATCTTCCATATTCTCACCCTTCCTCTCTAGAATCCTCTAGATCTAGAGTCTTCTAAGGAATTTTAAATCCCTTTTAATTCTACACCCTTGATCTCCTTCCCTCAAATTCAAATCTCCACCATATATCTTTCGTGCCTATTTATATTTAACCCACTCCTATCCTCAAATGAAACCAATAAGAATTCTCATGTTATCTCCATTCCAAATCAATCCATCATCAAGCATCCTTGATCAAACATCACCATGTCAAAAATATGAATCAAGGTAATTAATGTAATCCTTTCATTTTGCATATGTTTCATCATTATTTGGAACATTTAGATTTGAGGATGGAATCTATGTATGAATGTTTCATTTTCCCTTCCATTTTATTCTTAATTAGCTCTAAATTTTAGCAATGGATTGATATTTTAAGTAGATTTAGATTAATCACATAATCTCAAATCCATTGAGCTTAAAAATCCTTCTACAAATTGATGACCATAGTGGGAGTGGTATTCCCCTCAAATTGATATTTTTTGCCTTGTGATTATTTTATTTAATTTTTAGATTATATTTAAAACAAAATTGCTGGCTTGATGTTTTCAAGTTTGCCATCCAAAATAGTCATGCTATGGTTCTTGTAGTCTATGTATATACTTTAATGTATGTTAATTTATTTCTCCTTATTATACTACTCACTTGACTAAATAATCCTTTTTTAACAGGTGTTTGATATTCTTAAATATTTATACATTTTAGAATTTTTTAAATAGTTAATAAAACATGTATATTTTTGTTTCTGACTTATTAGTTACTATTCTAGCCATTACTATGGCCAAATTGTTTATTTTTCTTTGTGAAATTTTCAATGATTCAATCATGGCCTTCACATAAATTAGATCTTTTTATTTTCACATAGCTGATAAACCTACCCAATCCTAGCAAATTTGCATAGTCCAGTGTAAATTTTTGGGTCATCAAAGTAAACCATCGATTTGCTCTCTTCTTCTCCTCTAGTTTAATCTAATTTAAGCCAAGATCTGATATCCTTTGTACCTCATATGCCACCTCACTATACAACACAATCTTGATGCTTGACATATCTTACATCAAGGATCCATTATCTTCATTCTTTGAAGGAATTCATAAGTTCCACACATTTTGTCCCTATTTTGGTATATCCCTATTCTAAATCATGGATTCACCATTTATGTTTCTCCTCGGGTGTCCACTATAGTTGTCAAGACATATAAAGGTGTCTAGACGAATCATTCTTGATTGGAACATGTGAACATAAATAGTGCATCTTGGTAATAAATCCATATATGATATTTTTTGAAGATCCTTGAATATTGTGAGGCTAACTTACAAAAATTTAAATAGATTTATCACTTTGCTTATATCCATGTTGACCACATTACTTCAGTTTAATGGAGCCATCAATGTGATAGAGTATAAGAAAAACCTCAAATCCATTGGCCTTTAATTAAAATATCAATAATTATAAGAAAGAAGACATATATCCAAATTAAACATAGTTCAAACCCTCACCCTTTAAAATGCATCACCTTTTTCCACCACTATAAACCCTTTATTTCCATGTCATAAATTCTTTATCAAAACCCTAAATTTAAAACCCTAGTAGAAATAAAACCTCAAAACCATAACTGTGTCTTGACAAAAATATTTGTAACCCTAACATTTAGATGGATCTAGGCATGCCAAAATCTATCTAAAGTGTCTGGAATGTACGTAGGGATTGTTGGGACACTACTAAAACCATTAACCATTCTAATAGTACATTTGTTTAAAATATAGTTTTTTGAGTAATACGTAGGCAATTAATTGGTCTTTTAAACATATCAAAAGTTTTATAGCAACTATATAATCTATATATTTCGTTTCATAACTACATGTTCAAATAAATAGTAAGAAATAATAAATAAATAAATAAATAAGTAAATAATAATATAATATATTTCAACCACCCATTGGTTTGTCTTGACTAAACTTTGTTCATTGACTTGATTAAATGGTCATGTAAGGAATAGTCCATGTCATATCAATAATATTTTAAATGTTCATTTGAATATTACTTTTAATTAGTTTAATTAGATATATCCTTATTATAAATTTGATGATTTAGTCATGTTAATTAAGAATTTCTTTAGTAGTTGTGAAGTATCAAGATAACAAATAGAAAGGGTGGAGTTTTCAACATTTAAAAATTAACTTTGTCCAAACTACTGACACTTTATCATTGTAGGTTTCCTTTTATTTCTCTATGGAATGATTGGACAAAGATTAAAATTGATCAAAAATACTATAATTTGTCTTGTAGATTGCCTCTTTAAAATTGCCACTTGAAACTACTAATTATTTTATTGAAAGCCACCTACCAAATATTCATTTTGGCACTTTAAAAATCATTTTAATCATCTATCTCATCTTGTATATATAATTTTACTCATCTTTTATGAAAATTGTTTGTAATTTTTATTCTTGTCTTTCATCTTGTATATATCTCACACTTAATCTATTCAGTTAATTAATCATTTTGAATTGTTGTTTATCTCGTAGGGCTATGGTTGGTGTATTCTCTCCTCCTTGCATCCTTGTGGTGATTCCTAGAGGATAAAAAACCACATATAATCCCCATTACTTTTTTATTTCTCTATGGGGATAGTGACCATGGATTTCACCACCATGCACTAGTCCAAACTCCATGATCTGGTGGAGTCTAAAAATTAGGAGAGCTATCATTCAGTGCCTAAGCAAAATTCCCCATAAAGGGTTCTATGGAGTGAGGGGTAATTAAGATACAATAATTAGGGTAGTTATATATACTCCTATATATAATTATGCCCCACTTTACCTTCATGTATATAGGGGATGTACCTATAAACCTTTTACAAACCTAGTATAAGATCTTTCTACCATAACATACACCTTACTATTAGAGTCAGTATCAAATCCTAAGTAGACATCATGTGAAAATGGGGCTGAGAGGGTTCAATAAATTTAATAATGGGTCATTATCCTATATCCTCACTCATGAATTTTTTTGATGGTACTAGCATCAAGTTACACACCTTTATGTTTACTAATCATAGATTTGTGAGTTACTTTCTTGAGTGTGTTGTGTTAGACCCAAGTTATTTTTGAGATGAGTCATCCTTCACCTAAACCTATACACACATATCTATGTATTTTCATAATAAATAATTTATATATACTTACCTCATCATTTTATCATCATCATATTTTACATACCATCTTGTACATCCTTGCATTTTCCTATCTCCCATCTTCTCTTCATCCTATCATAGTCTAGTCATTTCCACTCATCATTGATCATAATCCATTATTCACATATCCTAATCACCTCTACTCCTCCACACCATGTCCCAAGACCACCTTGTATATCCTTACATTTTTCACATAATGGAACATTGATGACTTAGACAACTTGACATACATGGAAGAGATGCAAGGAACTTAGGTAGTATAAGGAAAACAACTTGGATGATAGTAGAAAAGATTAAATAGATATAATCTAAACAAGGAATTGGAATATATAAAAAAAGGATTTGAATCTCTCAAATATGTAAAGTGACACCTCAAGAAATAATGGGACATAATATATAGAACTAGAGTTTTAAAGATAATTATTTTGAGATTTACTATGAAATTTTGAAATTTAAAGTAAATTTTTGAGTGAAATATGAGAGTAAAAAATTAGATTTTTTTTTTTAATTTTGTTACTTAAAAAGACCTATTAGATTCAAGTAGGGTTTTGAAAAATAAATGTTTTTGAAAATTACTATTTAATTTCAAAATTTGAAGTAAATTTCTTATTTTAATATTCTAGTAAAAATTATAAAATTATTGAAATATTACTGGAACCTAGTATGGGCAATTAGGGTTTGAAAGAAATTTATTTTAAAACTAATAAAAAAGTTTAAAATTTAATGCAAAATTTTAATTTTATTATGTAGGTAAAAAATTAGAAAAATATAGGAAAAATTAGTAGAAAATTTACCCTAGGGTTTCTAGGGTTTTTATGCATAAACAAATTCAAGTTCACCTAATGATTTAACAAATTTGGGAATATTAGTTTATTATTCCTAATTTAGTTAAAGGGTCTAAGTAGTAAAATTAGTAAATAAATATGTAACAATTAAACTATTGATTTATGTAAATTAGATTACAATTTTGACATTTCTAAAAATAGTAATAAGAGGGAGAAAATAAGACTTAACTAGAAATTCACTGATATGACTAAGATAGGGTCTAAGATTTAATATGGACTAGGATACTATCACAAATTGAGGTCTAAAATTCATTTTATGATTAGATAGGAGTACTAAAAGTGGATATGAGTGGTACTGGTGTTGTAGTCCACCATTGTCACTATTGTCTAAAGGATTTGAGCTTTCTTAGTTTTATTTGCCAGGTTTGTGACCCTATCTATAAATTTTTAGTAGTTGGAAGTCCATCGAGCTCCATGTAGAGTAGATTTCTCTTCAAACCCTATACTCCATTATGTTTTGAACAATTTCAAGAAAGAGTGGGGGTTAGTGCATGTAAGATTAAATAAATGTGTATTCACACCCCTTGTGTGGGCATGCTGCCTACATACCAATACTCTAAAAAGGGATCAATCCATATGTAGTTCTCCCACTTGATGTGATTTTATTCAATTGAGTGTATGAATATGTATAAATTCTAAACTAGATGTACTCGAGGTGGTTAGGGACTAGTGTTAGGATTTGAATAAGATTGGAAGTGTTGTAGTTGGCTGTATGCAGAGAATAAGGAAGATTACTTGAGTAGTCTTTCTTGTATTCTTGCTTGCTTAGTGATATTTTCCAATTCTTTCCAAATGATCTTTGAATGGGGTTTTATAGGGATATATTGGTCATGGGTTTAATTTACTCAAATTAGGTTGACATGGAGAAGGATGAGTAACTAGAATAAACTAATCATTGGGGCCAAAAATACACTCAGATAGGAGTGCCAAAAGCAAATAGGAATGAAAATGGTGTTATTGTCCAAGTGTGGTGCTATTGTCCTCAGTTGATGGGACCTCAAGGGATGGATTAGTCATAGAAAAAGGGGTTTTCCTCAACTAGGACCAAGTACAAAAGGCTAAAAATGACTGGGAATCAGTGAAAAGATGCCTTTAAGGGTCATGAGAGCAAGCAAGAGGGACCTTAGGGTTGGGTGTCATTAGCCATACGCAGGTTACAAATTTTAGCATTTTATGTGACTAAACATACACATGTATGAAATAGGTCTTTCATGTACAATGGTTAATTTGTATACAAATGTTAATAAGGCACTAAATATTAAGTTACACATCAATGTATACCAAGATAAAGAACCATTAAAAAAGAGCTAATAAAACCATAAGATCACCCTCTATTTGAATTTTCTTTATTTTTTTAATACTGATAAAAAATATGGCCATGTTTTATATTATTATGATAGTGATGATGTACCACTTATGATATTATATTTGATAAAATGTAGAATTAAAATTTAATCTACTTGATCACCTATCACATAACCTATTCAAACCTATGGGTGTTGGTACATGTAAACTAAATCCACTTACATAAAATATATAAATAAATTTAAGGGAAAAATAAAAATATCAGATGAACAAGTAAATGGTTGTTACTTCATACATTCCTCTTGATTAAAAACATTGACTTAGCCATACAAGGGTCAAATACAAGTACATCATGTGAATAAAGTAAAGTCTTCTTAAAAGTATTTAAACAAAATAATAAAAATAAAAACACAATAGGATACTATATATACCATAGTATCTTTGTTACTTAAACATAGAATTATTTATTTACCTTCTACAAAACATAGATTATGCATTAGACTTATACCTACAGAAGATAAGGTATGATATTGTAAATATCATTGGATAATTGGCCATAATACCAATTAATGTTGGGCATTCAAGGAACTAATTTAGAAATATAAGACCAAAATATGCATAAAAATTATGTCTAACATAATAAAAATGAAAAATCCTTCCTCTCTTTCAAAAAATAATTATAGTTAAAAATGATCAAAGTGGGAATATTTACTATTTCTACCAATATTGATGGGGTATATTACGACCATATCTAGTTTGATATTAATAAGTGAGACACAAATTTTGCTACCAAATTTCTTTCAAAATTGGGACATATTAAAAATTAACTAATATACTCTCCATTAATGCCATAATCTCAAGGATACATTCACTTACCTATATCCTATCGCTCAAGGGTGGAATCTTCCATCATATGGATATTAGACCACAAACAAAATTTGAAACTAAAGTTTGGATGAAATTGGATAGTCGATTAGAATGATAAACTCAATACTAAAAACATGTGTTTTAATTTTTTTATATGGATATAGATATTTTCATATATCATGATAGGCATGATTATTTATTTACGCCTTTAGCTTCAGGTAAACCATTAGAAAGAAACATTGAAGTGGTGGCAGTGTAGAAATATAAACAAAGATTTAAAAAAAACTAGGTGGTTTTAAACCTTTTCATGATGATGAATTCTTTGATTATACATATTTGAATATTTCAAAAATACCAAAAAAGTAAAAAACATTCAAAAATTCGAAACATTTTCAATATAAAACATGTTCTATTGACTCCGTGGAATCTATGTGTTGGTTTTATGTTAATGGATGGCTTATCAGTTAATCCCAAATACACATGTGTGTCACACATTTAATTTAGTGTGATATAGGAGTAAACAAACACATGATAAATTCCTATTTTAGATGTTGGGCCTCTCCTCTACTCATGTCCTATGGACAATGGGGGCATCCACCTTTATAATCACAATACTAATAGGTTATATCATTATATAGTCATGTTACATTCTCATGTTTTGAGCTCATATATGTACTTACACATAAATTTATCCATGTGTATATCTTATATAGGTTATTTTATATTCTATGTAATGCAAGATAATGAACAAAAAAATGTAAATTTGTACATATTAGATTATATGAATCAAATAAGCCCTATTGTGAAGGGCAAAGATATGTATCATGATTAAAATATGATTGTAGAAGGTATTTGCTAGTTCAAGTAGCATAGGATGTTTTATTTGTATCATGTAAAGTTTTATAAGTCATTAGTGTTCTATTATGGACACTTTTAGATATTTATAAGGGGTTTCCCACCAAAAACCATACTTGAATATTTAAATTACTATGCAAGGATTCTAAGCCCTTATGGTCACTTGTAAAGGGTATGAGCCCTTAATAATGGTACTATAAGGTGATTAAGTTTGTGTTTAATCTCATTTAAATATAAACACACCTCAAAATTCAACCAAATAAGTAGATTATATGTTGAAGAAAGCAAAGTTAGTATATGCTAAGGTGAGACTTGGTGGTTGAGTGATTTTTGGTAAATATCTTAGCAAGAAAGAAAAGATAAACTAAATCAGGATATAATACATGGAGATAGGAAAAAATAATGTAAAAGGAGAGTTATAAAATAATATATATGAACAACATAGGAGGAGGAATCAGTAAGGGTTTTTCTAGTAATATTGAGAATAATTTGTAAGGGCTTTAAAAGGCTCTTATATGTTCTTGTAAGACCTTGTAAGGTCTAGTAATGGAGATTTTGTGATTTTTAAATGATTTTTTCATGTTTTTTATCTTATATGTTATTTAAATTTATATAGGAGATTGTGGTTTAGTTTAAAAAATGAGAAGATCATCTTGAAGTAGTGTATTTGTGCAAATAAGGTCAAGAAGATTGTTTAATTCTTGATATACTGATTATTATTATTTATGAAGGGAAAAAAGGAATTCCTCTTCAATTTAAATATTTATTTTATCCACATATAAATTCTAAGGTATGTGTCAATTGTGTTTCAAGTTTTTTATAATTTGGAAAAAAAATTAAGTTGTAAGCATTACATTGTGGACTATGTGTTATTCCTATCAGTCCAAGAGCATTTTTGAGCATTTCAAAGAAGATTAAGACTAAATAATGAATGAATAAGATAAATGGAGTTAATATGGATATTATTTAACATTTAAAGGTTAAATTAATTTCTAATAACTTGAAAATATTATTAAGAGGAAGGGTTGTGTGCTCGCATCTGTACGGCCCCCTCAAACCCTTCCTCGTGTCTGCACAACACTGTAATGTGAGATCTATTATTGCATGGAACTTTATTTTTCCTTCAAATTTATATATTGCAGATGGAACCTGGGTTGGATTTCCAGCTTGAGTTGGACTGCCATCCCGATCTAGTTTGTGATGGAAATAGTGAACGAATGGGGGAAACTTTGTTTCCTCTATGTCGGAGCACACCATGTGGAAGGTGGCTCTGGTGGTGGTCATGGGAAACCATGAATAACAACCAATGACACTTATCAAGTGGTGTAGGGGAAGGTAGCCATCGTGCTAAACAAAACCCTAACCTTTGTGGCCACCTTCTCAGCCTTTGGCGACCAGATCTAGTTATTCGCCATCGCCTTCTATCGACTGGGGTCATGGCTCATGTTGATGTGCTTCCATACATCAGGGATTTCTTAGATGATGTTTTTATTGCCATGGTAGTGAATCCTCTGAGTGTATAGGGGGAGAATAGGCAGATGATCAGGTGGATGGAATGGGCACTGGCAATGCTAGTTCTGGGGCTTGTTTCTTTGATTATGGTGCCATTTTTTGTGGGTAGTGTGATTTTACGGTTTGAGGGCATGGTGGAGCATGGCCTTTTTTTCAATATGGAAATGGCCATCATTATTTCTGGATATAACAGTGTCTCTGTTAAATCAAAGGGACAGAGAAACTAAAGGTATTTTGCAAAATTTTAATGTCTCAATAAATGCTTTTGTGTTGTTATTGTTTAATGCAATGGCATCCTGCATTGTTGGATAGGGTAGAATGCTAAAGATATATATTTTTTAGCATTATTTTCCCTATTCTATAAGCTCTTTGAGGTTTTAGGTCCTTGTAAAAATTGGGTACTTTTATTGGATTATGTTTGTGGTTTCAGGTCCTTGTAAAACCTGATTTCGATGCTGCTCTTTAGTAGGTTTCAGGACTGCTTGTCCTGGTGGTTGTTAATGCTTTATCTTTATTGTTTCTATTAAAGTTTTTTGGGGTCCCTTCAAAACCTACTTTTACCATAATCTAAAACTTGAAAATATTATTTAGTTTAAGTTTATGACCTGTACAGTCCTATTAACCCTACCTATGATTTCTATGAAATTAAAATTCATTTTGCCAAACTGTGAACTAGCAAAAAAATATAAAAATGTTAAGTAGGCTAGATTTTTATGTTATTATTCAAATTAAACCAATTTTAAATTGACTAAATCAATATTTTAAAATTTATGGTCAAAATGTAGTTGGGTATAAATTTAATTTAACTAAGACTAACACTATTTTAAGAAGTTTTACATTTTTAAGTCTAATAAAAAGTTTATAATATTGAGTTATGATTTAATTTAAATTAAAATAAGTTGGTAAACTATTTATCAATCTCAAAAACATATAAATTTGAGTAAAACCCTTCCAAGAAGTTTTTTTTAGGCCTATTGGGTCTATTAGCTCTAAAGGATTAATTTGGTCAAAATGGATGAAATATTTGTAAAGAGGATTTGATACTATATTGTTTGAGTGGGTAAATAATTTATTAGTTATTATAATTTATTGTGACTAAATAATAATATTAATTTCCATTAAGTCTTGATTGAATATTGTACTTCTTGATTAAATCAAAGCATCTGACTAGTTGTGAAGGTTGAAATAATCTAACTATGACATAAACCATTTGAAAATACCTTGATGGATGTTTGTGTAATAAAAATTCATAAAAATGATTGTATTAATATTATAAAAAATGAATGAAAAAGTTATTAAAAATTTCAAAATTGAGATATTGTTTAAAAGTCTTAATTGAAGCCTAATACTCTTTTAGGCTTGGTTACTAAAATTGGTGTTTGATTTCATTCAAGGAATTTGTAATATTTGTCACCAGTTGATTCCAATAAAAATATAAAAATGTAATATTTTTTTGTAGACAAATAAGGAAAGGGTTGTGAATTAGACCTAGTTAAGAAACCTAGTAAGGTTTAGTTGAGTAAAAAGAAGTGATAGTGAATAAGAGACTAGAAGTCAGATTAAGAACAAATACAAGTGATCAAAAAATGGTAAATGAGCCTATAAAAATTAGTTTAAGATATATCCTATAAGAAAGTGGTATACCACTTACATCACTATGCACTTGACATTTTTTGTTAACACAATTGATCCATGGGCTACTATGACATGTTTATGTTGGTCATTTATTCTTTCATTTATGCACTTCCTTAATTGTCTTTCTATTATATTTATTATTCAATCATTTAAATATGATCCTTTTTTTTGTGGCCCCTATTCATATGTATCATTTTTTAACATTTTAATATGTCATTTTTTATTTTATGAACATTTGAACATTTCATCCTTTCTTTTATGAACATTTGACTAAGTCATGTCCCTACAATTTTACAACATTTGAACATGCCCCTTATTTTTTGTCTCCATGGACCATTTTTTTTTGACTTGATTTTGAGTGATATTTTATGTGTGTGTGTGTGTGTGTGTGTGTGTTTTATTTATTTTTGAACTTGTCTTGTAACTATCTATACATTTTCATGATATTGGTCATGCATTTTAGGACTTAATTTGATCATATTATTTTATGTGCATCAATGATACATCTACCTAGTCATGTTCTTATATGTGCTACATGGTTCCATTCATAAATTATACAATTGTATTATAATGTTGAGGTGAGGTAACTAATGGTTTCTATTACTCCCTCGCCTTAAAGGGATGTATATTAGTGGGTGTATGTCATAAATGGATGTTCTTCACATTTGGCATAGTTTATGATTTAGTGGGGGCATGCTTTGGAAGCATGTTCTCCACACTCATTTATTATTTGGTACGTATATCAATTTTTAGATGTATTGGATGCATGTCATATAGGCATGTATTCCACAAATTCATAGTTTTATATGATATGTTTTCATGCTTTAGAAGCATTTTCTCCACACTTATTCAGTATCTAGCATCTCTAGATTATGGTGGGGCATGTCTTGGAAAAATGTCCTCCACATTGGAACTTATTTAATATTTATCCATATATAGTGGGGTAATGATTTGGAAGAATGTTATCCAAACTTATAAAATTTATAAATTGTCCAAAGTACATAATTATATAATTTAGATTCATAGTTATGGTAGAATTTTATACATTGGTATCATTATTAGACATAGTTTCAACATGATACATATCTAAGGTGAATATGTTATGTAGTGTGCACCTAATATTTGAAATTACAAATAAATTTAATATTTAAAAACACTCTTAGCTGTTATCATCAACAAACATGATGTAATTTTATGCATTAACACTTAGGATGCACTTTTATGGACTATACTGAGCCAATATACTATAGTAGTTAGTTCATGTATTATATGGTTGAGGTGATTAAACAACTAAATATTTCTAATTTTTTAGGTAATAATTTATTTTATCATCCAACCTTATGAATTTTATAGTATTATTTGAATTTTTCACTCATTATTTCCAAGTTATAAGTATGATTAGTTTGCACAATTGAGCTAATCTCAACTATCAAGTGGTAAATCACCTTTTTATCCAAGGTTGGGGACATGTGCCTTCCAATATATATATATATATATATATATATATATATATATATATTATATCCTTGCATACATATTTCAAATTAACTTGTCAATATTTAGGAAGTTATATTGAGATAGATGTGTACTTCTAAACCTTTCTCTTTTAATTTTGATATTTTAAAACCCTTTAAATTCTAGATTATATGGATTGATTATGTATTGTAACATGATATTGGTTGTAGGTTAGTCACCATCAAAACACTCAATTCAGACTCCATCAAAGGCAAAGTGTGTTATACACACCCAGGTATACATTCACTTCCTTAAACTAGTAATTTAATTACTATATTCAAGGGGGAAATTTTAGGCACTATTTTATGGATGATATAAAACATCAATATTATACACTTAGAAAACCTATATCTTAGTTATTACTCCTATTTTTATACCTTTCTCACTTTCCAAAGTCTCACATCTACTCTATATTTTCTCCCTTGGCCTATATCTTAGTCTCACTAGCCTTATGTTGATGATAGAGACCTTATATCTTTCCCAGAATGCTTATAACTTGCTTATCTTCCACCTTTACAAGTTTTGAGTTTATACTAATTTTCCCACTCCCTCGACACTAGATTCTAGGATATACACGTACATCAACAATAGTGTCCAACTTTGACACGAGTGTTCATTTCCTTAAAGTCATTTAATTTAAAAATTAAATGTATCATAATGGTATACCTAAGTGATTTAATTAAATTTACTTATCCAAAGAGATTGATATAAATACAAGATCAACCCTCATTCATTCCTCACCTATAAAACCTATAAAATACCTAAGACAACTTAATAATCGTTCAATCAAGAAATCAATAAAGAAAAGCTTCCCTATTTTCTCCTATGTTCATATCAGTCATAGGGAAAACACATACATATGTATGAGTTAATGAAGGAGAATCCCAAGAGATATATTTTCTAATTTACGAACTAGGTCATTATTGTACTTGATTTGTACATATTTCATGATTCACACACAAGACAACATGTAGGGGAGAACTACATCAGTCTAAGGCCCTCTTATAAATATTGTCTATGTAGGTAGTGATCATTAACATAGGGGTATTTTGGGTCTACTCAAAACCATGTACCAACTAACCCATTTTTACATAGGGTCACTATGATGATGAACAACTAAGGTTTTTCAAATTCATGAGGAGCATTAGTCCATGACCTAAATATAAATTCACCAAATTGAAGGTGAACTGAAATATAAAATCATCTAGGTGGTCGTATCCTTTTATAGAAGGAATTTCATATAGTGAACTTACATCAAGTTCAAATAATAGTATCAATGCAACCATCCCAAGTTGGTGCTAGTGCTCGAGACTCCAGAAGTATCAAATTTAGAATTTGATGACTATTCCAGAATCATCTTCTAGTCTAATTTTTTCCTATTCTAGATCTATAACTACATTAACATTAAAAGAAGATAATTATATTACTTATTCATCATTTATATACTTATCATAGTTGTACTTATTATTTTTAGCATATCTCAATTTAATAAATTTAGGATATGTTTATATCTAAGTTTAACACCTAATTGGCCAATTGTAAATCTGATCATCACCATTGTGAATTGTAATATATATTATTAACCCTATCTACCCAAATAGGATTCCATATGAAATTTAGGGTTGAACAGATAAATATCTTAGAGTATTATATGATGATAAATTATTAAAAGGGAATGAATTATGAAAATTTAACAACAAAATCAAAGCCAAAGGTTATAATAATGGTTAATATAAAATCATATGTACACATATATGGAAAGATATAATAATATAGAAAAAACTTGATAAAATATAAATAATGTGATGAAGTAAGAAAATATCAAGAAGTTTGTAAAGTAGAATATGTTCAAGTTAACAAATTATCCCATCTATGGAATAATCATAAGTATAATCTAACTAAAAATGCCTATATAATACACCATATTCATTTTTTTACTTTATGTTGATTAAAAGCTATAACTCATAAATAATTATATTATATGGATGAATATTTTGCATTAAATTCTTACGCATACTTATAA
Organism: Torreya grandis; assembly: GCA_037957365.1. Lineage (NCBI taxonomy): Eukaryota > Viridiplantae > Streptophyta > Pinopsida > Cupressales > Taxaceae > Torreya > Torreya grandis. The sequence continues at coordinate 1,033,395 of JARHVA010004363.1, read as the reverse complement.
TTTTATTTATATTATATAATTTTGGTAAACTTACATGAGATAATACACATAGTGATATATGACCTAAGAGAATTGTTGGACATTTTGTATTGTATTTATAAGCATCCAAAAGAATTAGATGAATCATTCCCATTATCTTATATATTCATAGTTGGATATTCATAACCAACCACACCATATTATATAATGGGTTCTTAGATTTTATTTCTTCAATATATTCCTTGTTATTAGTATCATGTTCCCTAGTTGTTGTCATATGTGGACAAGTATTAGATATCATTATTTGATAATTATTCAAATAAATAGTTTCTAATTTATTTTATTGATTTGTATATTTTCCATCTCTTTAAATTAAAATAATTATACCAGGAAGTTAAAATGTAATATGATCATGAATATTGTCAATGTTTTGCATCCATTCATCTTATCCATGATCTTTCTATTATATCATAATAATGAGTCAATGTAGTGGAAATTTCAAATATATAAATACATAATTTAAGACAAAGAACTATAGGCCACTCAATAAATATAATTTTTATTTCAGATGAAGTAGTCTTTTTTAGGTGTTAAATGTCATACCCAAGATACATAATAAGTGTCATGCTACATATATTAATTTCACAACAATTATCAACCATGGCATTGGTGTATTTATTTACGTCTATGTGAGGGATAATGATTAGAGGTTACAATAATGATGAAGGGTTTTTTTTTTACACCTTAGAAACCATGTTTATGACATTAGACTATTTAAGAATAGATTTATTATGAACTTCATTTGTAGGTGTCTCTTTCATAAGAAATTTTTTCTTAGGTAAATTTTGTTTTAGTAGTTAAACCTTTGGAGATGGAACATAATTTTATTGGGTTTCTATGTATTTTAAATTATGATTATGTCTAAGAATACATTAATATATGTATCCAATGTAAGGGTGCCACTATTAATAATATATTATATTTTTCTTTTAAAATCCCAACACTTATCCATAGGATATCTATGAACTAGGATGTGACGTTTCCACCATTAATAAGCACAATAGTATTTATATATTTTCACATGATATGAAATATATAATATTATAAACTTGGAATGTTCCAAAAAAATTTGCATAGAGGATTATTAAACTTATGCAAACTTCATGATTCATTTGTCACAAATGTATTTTTATTTCCTAACCCTTGTTAAAGATTAAATATTTTTAAATACATAAGATTTAATTAGAGATCCAAAGATGATATTTACAGTATAATTATTAAGATTTTTATCATCCAAAATAATATCCTCAAGTGATTTGACTTTTAGAGATAAAGTTTGGATCTATTTTTGTAAAACCTTTATGTAATGCATCATATTAAGCATAGAATGTGAAAGATTGGTGACAGTTTAAATAATTTCATTAAATTTTTGAGTATTGTCATGAATGGTCATAATATGTACACTTTTTATTATAGGATAATAATATTTATATTTATAATCCCAAAAATGAGATATTTTAGATTCAATATTCATAAAAAATTATATAGGATTATGCACCCTACTTCTTAGTGTTGTGATAGTATGTAAATCCATATATAATATAATACATGGAAATTTTTTGGGGGAGATATGGTATATATCACTACCTTGAATTCTAGGAGGAGGAGGAATGAAATAATTCCCACATGAAATCATTTTAGATTAAATATTCATTGAATATATGTTGCTAAGGAGATATAATAATTCATCATTATTAATATAATCCTTAGTTATATTGTAAATAAATTTAACCCATTTAATTGATGAATTGTAGATAATTTACATATTTTATAAAATAAACATGTAATCATGACTATAATATCTTGAATCACAAAATATAAAATTTCAATATCTATTGTAGCTATGTTAGGTTTTTGCCTATGTTAATAATGGGAAATAAATATTTAGATCTAAAACCTTAATATGATATATTTATGAAACATTATAAATAAAACATGAAATCCATATTTAAAAATACATAGTGTTATATTTGAGTAAAACAAAGATTCGGCTCACCATATGTAGACACATAAATTAACATTTAAGTTAAAATAATGCACTTGTGACCACCCTTTTATGCACTTAGATCATACCTTATATTAGGGCCTTTTGAACACTTTAATTTACATTATTTGAGTATAAAACATTCCTATCATAAATCCAAATACCACCAAAATGTTCCTATTCATTAATTTTAATAGTTTAGGCACACCCACAAACTATTCCTAGCACACAAATCAGATTGTGTGATCCTATTTCAATTTATTTTTAAAACTACTATATTTAGTAACAAAAACTCAATGACACAAACAACATCAAAGGAGGGGATAAAAAAACAATCAGACAATTAATTTAATTATTACCATCATTTTATCCCATATAACTCCTCTCCAAGATGTTTATGTTGATTTAAATGCCAAAATGGTTGAAATGTGGATTACTTGACTTAAGCTTTAAAGTGACTCTAATGGATTATTTTGCTTGTTGGATGGCTTCAAAAGAGTGTTAGGATGATTGGAAATGGCTTATTATGATGGTATAATGGAGGCAAAGTTATTTCCCAAATTTTCAAGTTATTTTGGTAATATCCCATGCATGGCTCATATAGGATGGTGGAAGAGAATTTAAGGAATTTTAAATTATTTAGAAGCCTCTAGTTTAGAGACTTCTAGAACTTTGGAGAAGATTCCATATTTTTAAATATTTCTTGATTAGTTTAGGTAATAATTGAGGTTTAGGTAGTAGTTAATGAGTCTTAGGATTCATATCGGTGTAGGAAAGGCTAGGGTAGTAAGGTAGCTATGTAGTAGGTGAATAAAAAGTAATTTTAAATTGGAAAGTGGGCTAGTGGGTAGATTACTGTCTAAGTAGGCTAGTTAGTGGGTTAATGGGGTAATTAATTAGTTATAGGGGTATGGTAAATTTCATGGGATGTAGGGGATATTTTATAAGAATAAGATATTATTTAACTGTCTAGGGATATGGTTATGGGATAAATTATTGGATTTAATAGAATTATTAGGGAGAGAAAATCTAGGTACATACATAGATGTTTGTCCTCCTTGGATAAGAATACCCTAACCAGATAATAGTTATCACCAAGAGTATCTAGTTACATCACTCTTTTCATCCCAAAAAATAATGGATAATTTAAAAATATTAAATCATTTAATGGATCATCTCATATGTTTAGTGAGCCCCATTCAAATTAATACCATACTGATCACTATATACACATTTCAAGTCATGTTACACACATCAGGTTTTCACACTGAAAATCACTAGAATTCTAATTACACATTGAGATAAAATTACCTATTTATCCCAATTCTAATTACATATATCCTTAGTATACCTAAACTAAAGTATGAATACACTTCTAAGGTCTCAAGTAAAAATTGAAGCACTTAATCACACTAGGATTACACTAGAATCTATCATTTTTCACTAGTCTTTCACACACACCATTGTAGAATGAGATAAAAACAAGGAGATTGATCCCTCTTCAAAATATTTAATTGTAGGTAGTACTCAAACACAAGGGTTGCTGAGAATAAGCACAACTTCAGCCACTAATCTCTTTTTATCTTATGATTTCCATTTGTCTTCTTAGTCTATTTAGATAGGGTTATAAGTAAAAATAAGATACATAGGGTTTTTTTATTGGATTAGAAGCTCCCACATAGTCCACATAAAACATAGGCAAAGTTGAAATTGCCATTAAAATATCAGAGATCTATTACCTATAAAATAATAATAATCCCTAGAGATAACATCACGCTACACTCTTATCTAGTCAAAGTGATCTTGTCCAAAAAGATGGAAAATTTTTGTTGCATAACTTCACTTAATGAACATAATCTCCCTTTCAGATTCATCCCCAAATATAGTCTACATCTCATTTTTCTAGATAATCTTATATTTTCCTTAGTCTTTTCCTCATTTGGCATATTCTCAAATTTGGTAAGTTCTAAATTAGTTCATATAATTTATTTCATATATATAGTATTATAATTTTGTTTATTAGTTTGTATAATTAGGGTCTAACATGTATAGTTTCTCAAAATTTTATAAAACATATTGGTGAACCCACTTATTATTGAACATTTCCAAAACCCTAGCTTGGCATTAGTTTTTCTTTCTATTTTAGCACTACTATTAGGATTTCTAATTTATAATTTTGTCTCCATATTAATCATGTTAATAATGACTACATATATTTATCATTTCTTAATTCAAATATTCTTATTACTATTTACATGTTCCTTATTATCTCTTTTCAAAACATTCACATGTATATAAGTCCATGGATACATAATGTCAATTAAATATCACATCCTATATCATTAAAGAGATGAATAATGAATGGTTATATGGTGTTTATTATTATATATCTTAGTTTGAATTTCCACATAATACTACTAACTATCAAAGGGATCAAATGATTCCAATCATTCCTCCTAGACACATACCTCACAACTATCTTAGCTTATATCCCACCTCTATTATTTTACCTAGGCTTATACTCACTCCTATAGTTTGAGTTATTTATACTAGAAAAGGTTGGGTGCCTCATTACCCAATATAGGAAAAATGAACTTGGTAAAATCCTTCTCATTCATAGCCTAAGCCAATGGGACTAGTCCATCAGTCTAGAGGATATGATATTGTTAAGTAGTTAAGGAATATACTATCTAATATTCTCATGCTATAATTGACTCAAAAGGCCACTATATTCAATGGAATTATATACGAAACATTGAATTAAACACCCATGATTCATGACATATATCGTTATTGATTTTCATCTTGTGTAAGCACTTTGAATGATATTGAGTATTTTATCTCTTTTTTCAATGAGTATTTTCCTTCATAATAAACTATTGACTGTAATTTACCATTGTTCATACAAGTTAAAATTAAAAATACATTAGTTAAAATGGTTTTAATTGATAAATATTTAGGTTTGAATATTTTTAATTTTACATTCTTATAGACACTAGGTATAACCATAACTAGTCTTCAAAATACATCTACTAATATCAAATGATTTGATGATGTAAATCACCAAGATTTGGGTTATATAACTTTGGATATTAAGTTAGGGACCAATAACCTAAACACTTAGTTTTAATATATTATGATACAACAAAAAACCATAACTAATTAGTAACAATTAATTCCAAATCATTTACACTATAATTTACTCTTATGTAGGCCATGGATATAATCCATATAAGTCACACCTTCCACTTTATATATGTTTCATGTGTGTGTGTGTGTGTGTGTGTGTGTGTGTGTGTGTGTGTGTGTGTGTGTGTGTGTGAAATTTTCATAAGATAGATACTTATATACATGCTCAATTGATAATAAATTATTCATATACTATAATATTATAGATCCTCTTAATTATATTCCATCATAGTTAATGGTACCTTGATACGCTATCGTTACACCACCATAGATCATTCTTATACAATAAATGCACATATATGAGTTTGGTGAGTCTAGTACAAATACTAGTAAGCTAAAATCTAAAAATAACATAGAACCATGTATTTCATATCAATAGACCATGAATAACATGTGAAATAATTACCTTTATTAGTAAATTAAAAGGATCCAAATTTGATATCCATATATAATGTTTATGATTATTTTGATGCTACTTATGATGATGATACTAATGAAATACCAATAAAGATTGATTATTATTTATGTGGGTTAAATTTCATGCTAGTTAGTTTAAGGGAATAAAGATATGATTCAAAGGTGATCATACAAGTGCATAAAAATATTTTAAAAATAATCACTTATAATATGGATAAAATAAATAATTTGTTGCCACATAGATAGTACACACCATGCAACTCTATAAAGTCTCCCATGAAGTAACATTTTCAGCAAGTCTTACATTTTTAGAGTACATGAGGTATAATATATTGATCAATGCACTACAAGTACCAATAGGTCAGAATTCACATATTTAGTAAAGAATGTGGAATTTATGGGTATAAATTTAATTATCAAGATAAAATCTAATAGTTCACAATATAGAACAGATGTGATGTTACAAATGTTACTTGATAGGGAATTAATTTCCTTGCCAACAATATGACATAGATCTACTAGTTTATTTTCAAATCAAAAGGGCAATCCCTTTTATAATTTTCACATAATAAAAAGGTATTCCATAGATATTTATTCAAAATTAAAAAAATAAATGCATTATTTATATTATAAATCGCATAACACAACTTCATAGGACTCAATAGTAGGGTCTCACATGTAAAAACTTCAAACATTCTAGGATTAGTCCTTTAACTATTTAGGTTTTCATTGACAATGAATATATAAAACATGTGGAAATAAATGAGGACATAGATATTAATGTATTTACACTTTAATTCCTTTAGCACATAGGGCATTATTTAGATTCATTGAAAAACATTATATATTTCCAACATTTAATATGACACATTCTAATACTCATTTCATGTGGTCCAAAAGTGGTAAATACACTAATTTTAGTATGGACACTGGATCTTATATGAATATTAAATTGGGGAAATAAGTATTGAATGAAATGGGATTTATAGTTGATAAGTTATAGAAATGTCTTACCTTAAAATTTGAGGATAGTATAATTCACATTCCTCATAATCATATTGATGATAACCATAGATTCTAAAATGTAAAAGAATGCTCTAATTTGGTTCATCAAAAAATCACACATGATAACTCTTATAATGTATAAAAACATTTTATATGGATGCAGATGATTCAAAATAATGCCAAAGACAAGGCTACAGTTATAGAGTATGAATGGTATGATGACCACAATAATGATGATCTATGGGAATTTTTTGAGACTGAGTATCCAAAACTCAATGATATGACACTATATCCACATTTGAACTATCCACATACTTTTGATGTTTTATTTTTTTATATACTATCATATTTATTCATATATGAAAAAAATACAAAAAAGGTAAAAAATCTTTAAAAATCACAAATCAAGGCATATGCATGCTTATGTTTAGTTAACTTACATCAACTAATTCATATACCAATTATTAAATTACTTATTTATATAAATTTTCATATAATATATGATTCACAAGTGTACATGGGTGGATACAGATCATATAAATTGCCATTCCTAAAACCAGTGGTAGGTTATTTCACTGTCTTAGACTTAGAAACTAAAAATAAATAAAATCACCCTATAAAAATGGTAGCACCTTAAATTTTTATTATATTTCATTAGCCTTATCTCAGTGGTCATAGGCTATAAATTATTAGTTTAAAACTAGAAACAAACATCTTACAACTTATCTATACATTAGCAAGATCACTAGAGGCATATTTTACACAAGTTTTATCCTTCTTTGGCTATCCCTTATTATTCATATCTTAGTTCTTTACATTGCATACCATCTACTAATATTATTCACTTTATCACTCATTTATAGTTTAATAGTTACCTAATTTATGAAATATAATATCATTTTAAATTACTTATGTTGATCAATTACATGTATTCATTCATGTTTTCTTTTCTGGTTCATGTCCTGTGTGTATTATCTATTCTATTTTTGGACATTTAAACATGTTCTTGTGTGTGGATCAAATAATTAATTATAATTTTATATGTGTGAGAGTGAAATTTGAACTTGTACCTTGTATTTTTGCTTTTGGATTTTTATTTTGTGATATGTGTGCTTTTCATGTACTCTTTGTTTTTGTGTATCATTGCCATGAGACTTGTTTATTAAGTTTTCAATGATATTAATCATGCATATTCATATCCTATTAATTCCATGGTATATATCATTCATCTCTCCCAAATTATTTTTACTCATATTTTATTAGTCATTTATGATCACTTATATTCATGCCTAATTACTAACATCTATCCTGACAAACTCACTATGTATGCTTATTTTTACATGCATCTCAAATTACTATTTTTCTTGGCTTATGTATATGATGATTCCATTCTCCTAAATGTTATAATTAATCCTCATATTTACATATTTTTAATAACATATCCCATATAAATTTTTATTTTGAGTTAATGTATTATGCAGTCTCAACAATCCACTTGAAAAGAGGGGGTATACATAGTGGCAAATAAATCCCCTACAATGTAGTAGACAAACAGAAAAAAATAAGTATTACACAATTGACCAAGTTTCATACTCATAAATCACCCAAAGATATATTTTTTATATGAGTCCTCCATTTAGATGTGGGTGTATGATGTTGTCCAAAATAGTGCATTATTGTCTCAATGTGTAGAAAATAATCACTAACAAATTTTAAGAATCTCATTTAGTAAAAGTCAATGAGCAACAAGTACCTAATCAT